>BKZX01021410.1:1835-12631 GCA_014362285.1 Fagus crenata
AGAGAGAGAGAGAGAGAGAGAGAGAGAGAGAGAGAGAGAGAGAGAGATTTTGCTCTCGTGTGTGGGGGTGCACGGCAAGAGAGCTCTGGATTCGCCAACGGCAGTGTCCTTGGTGTCGAACTAGGGTCGGGTGTGTTGCGGTGAGGAATGGATCTCCCTCTGTTCTTTAGTTCTCGCTCTCTTTCTCGGTCTCTCTAATCCTCTCTCTCTTTACTCTTTTGCTTTCTCAGGCCGAGAGAACCAAGAACTTCAAACGATGGCAAGCGTTTGGGTGTTTGGGAGTTTGTGGCTTATGTGAATTCCTTTGTGTCCATAGAAAATCAAAAAAGAAAAAAAAATAGTTTCATTTGTATAATTTGGCTTTGGAGAATCTTATTGTTTTTGCATAAAATCAAAGAGAAAAAAACAATTAGTTGTAATTTTTGATGGCTTCGATGTGGGGGTCAACAATGTTCTTGTTGCTATTGGGTTTTTTTTTTAAATGTTCTTTTTGCTACTGGATTCTTGTTGTGTTCTTGCTGGGTTCTTGATGCAATGAGCTTGAATATATGTATTTTGTTATTGTTGCTGGATTTTTGCTTAAGCAGAGTGTTCCTATTGCGTTTTTAAGTGATTTTCTCCAACAAAAAGAAAATATTAGTTTTTTGGTTTTTTTTTAATCTATAATATAAATTAAAACTCGAAGCTAAGAGAAAAAAAATATTTTTCCTCCTCCAAATACCATCACGTCATAATCTCTTCACCCACAGATGTTCATGTCATCTTACCCTCTTTTTCACTCTCTCTTTCTCTCTCTCTCTTTTCCATCTCCCCCTCACCTCTTCATTTCCCACTCTCTCCCCCCCTCTCGCCTCTTGCCTCTCCATCTCCCTCAACTCTTCATCTCCCATGGGTTTTTCTATCCTTTGCCTCTTCATTTCCCTCACCTCTTCATCTCCCATGGGATTTTTCCTCACCTCTTCACCTTTCCAATTGATTGTACCCTCAATCTCCTATTTAAACACTCCACTATCCACTGCCCCAACAATTGGTGATGCTATACTCAAATTTTTTTTTTTACCCCCTATGCTTCTATGGTGGTTTCCGGATGAAAAATGTAATTTTTTTTTCCTCTTTTGCTCTTTGATTCGATTTGTGGATTTTGTGGTATGTGTTATTACTATGATTGTAGTTTTTATTTTTATTTTTTTTATTGGATTTATGGGTTCTGAACCTTTGTTTGTAGTTTTGTGGTGGTTGGTATTTTTTTTTTTCCCTTGGTTTTGTGATTGAAGTTGTGTGTTTTGTGTTATGGTCAAATTGGATTTGTTTTGTTTTATGTATATATATATATATATTTCATTGCATAAATTTGATGATAATTGAAATTATTCAAGAAATTGATGTTACAGGTGTTCATGGGTTTACATTATAAATAAATTTCTTCTATTTTATACACAAAATTAAGACGTTTTCGTGCATCGCGTGGGTTTGCGACTAGTTAAAAAAAAAAACTAAAAGAAAATCAAAATTGTGAAAGTTAACGACATGAGTGACAGAATTTAATAGAAACATTGAATTGAATCAAATTGAAAGGTAAAGGACTGAATTGACGGGTCAAAATTTAGAGAATTGAATTAAATTTTAGCTAACTTTAGAGGGTATAACTTGAAATTTAGCCTAAAAATGACATTATGAAAATTACTTGCACATGGACCTCATAAGTCAACTTTTTCACAAAAATTAGTCTTAACTTTCTCTCACGTCTTTAAAAAACTACAAGACTACTGAAAAGCCTTTATCATTGGCTCCTCCCACGGTCCCACCGTCCAATTATTGAGAAAATTCCAGATAAAAATTTAACAGCAAGGTATCAGCTTTTAACTTCTCTGCAACCTTGGAGAGGGCAGTACTAGTGGTAGCGGCAGTAAAGAGTGTGAAAATACATGGCACAGGAGATTGATCAGTTTCTCTTCTAATGGACCAATTTTGCAGTGGCCTTAAGGGGGATGGGAATAGTGGCTCAAAAATTCCCCTGCACAGCCAATTTAAGGAAATTAGGAAATTGCTTGAAAATATTATTAAATCATCCTGGCTTGCAGAGACTTCATCAAACAGGGAAAAGACTAGAGAAAAGCTTCACTACCTCAACAATGTTTTGACTGAGTGCCAGATGCTATCTTGGAAAAACCCAGTAACTCGATTCAACATAAAGAGGAAGTTAATCGACATCACAGGGGAACTCAGAGGCTGGGTTCCAAATGAGACAACTAGTGCACAGCCTAATGGTGAAGCAAGCTCATCAAATGAAACAAATAGTGCACAACCTAATGGTGGACCAAGCTCATCAAATGGGAGACAAGTAACCCGGTGGAGCTCTCGGGTAGTTGATGCAGCTAAGGTTCATGGGTTTGATAATGAAGTGATCTCACTTGAAAAGTTGCTCCTCGGGCAAGGAAGTGGTGATCTTTTCAAGGCAATAGGCATCATTGGTAAGGCCGGTATAGGTAAAACAACGCTTTGTCAAGTAATATTCAATAAACAGGAGGTGCAGAACTACTTCCTTCCAAGGATTTGGGTATGCATGTCAATAAAACCTGATGAAGATCAGGACACAAGGGTTGCAATCATCAAGAGAATGTTGGAGTACCTTGGAGTTGATGAGGAGATCATCAACAAAGTTCACGAGGAACAGAGCCTCAAGGGGCTCCTCCATGCTCTTCACCTGGAATTGGTTGGGAAGAGGTATTTGATTGTGTTTGACGATGCCAGGGACACAGATACATTTTATGAAAAATTGAATTCTTCGTTAACTCGTGATGAAAGTTGGGATAGTCTTGCATATGGACTGCTAAAAGGGTGCGGTGGAGCTGTTATTGTCACAAGTAGGAATGAGGAATTTGCAGAAAACATGGTAGGGGAGGAAAACCTACGTTGTCTTCTACCAAGAACAGACCCAGAGAGCTTCTGGTTATTATTCAAAGATGCAGTTGAGCAAGGCACAGATGAGAAGGACAGGAAACCGTTCAATCCTTCAAATGCACAAGATCTGAAAAAACAAATTTTACAAAAGTGTGATGGCCTTCCATTAGCTGCAAAAATGCTGGGTGAGATTATGCGTGAACAACTCCAAAATGAAGCAAATTGAACGGTTAGCCAACAAGCACATGCTTCTTAACTTGGTATTATCTTGGTTCAGATTTTTTTTTTTTTTTTTTAGTAAAACCCACACTTATGTGGTAGAACCCACTATTCATGTGAGCAGGTTGGCCCCGAGGGTTGGGTTGCCCAAGCCCGTCCTAATTTTAGTTGTCCCATTATTATTAAATATTAAAAAAACAACATAAAAGTCCATCATTTTTTTTTTATGCCAAATCAAGGTTACATTGTGTTTTTAGCTTAAATTATATTAAAAAAAAAAAAAAATGTGACCCCGATTATAGTGCTTTATATGTCTAATAATTTTTAACTAAAAAAATCATTGTGTTAATAACTCAAAAAGAAACACAATAACACCAATAAATATTAATACTAAGTGATACAAATAAATACTAAATAAACACAACAACAAAAATTAATACTAAAGTGATAATAAAAATAAACATTAATACTAAGTGATAAAAATCAATATATATATAAAAGCAGAGACCTTTAACTGAGGTTCTGCCAAGTGTCATATAAACTGATGTGGCATAGTAACACATCAGCGATTAATTTTGTTTAGTTACATTGTACATAGGCGATAGAGTTGAATGGCCACGATTCAAAATGAACCTAAAAGTAGTGGCAAAGTCGTGAATATATCAAATTCAAAGCCCATTTCCGAACCGTCACCATTTCATATAAATCCCTTCCCCAACCGCTCCGCCTGGCGGGCTTAAGCTTATCACGTTTTCATTCACACGAGTTGGCATTGTGCACAACAATGGGGAATCGAAGATTCACGCAGATCTCGACGAGCGACGAGGAAGAAGAGGCTCCGAGGAAGCCATCCGACGAGAGCCATCCGAGGCGGAAGAGGCTGAAGCGTATGAAGCTTCCAGAAGAAGAAGACGAAGAACAACAACAATAACAAAAGCAATAGCAGGAGAATAAGAACAAGAGCAAGAACAAATTGAAGGAGAAGGAAACGTTACAGAACAGTGGAGAGGAGGATGAGGATGAAGAGCCACCGCAGGAGGACGCGAAGACGATCGGGGATTCGATTAGGCTGTCTGGAAAAGGAAGAGGAAGGAGAAGTCACTACGAGGCGTTTGAATTCGACGGGAATAGATACAACCTGGTGAGCCATCTGTTAGGGTTTTGATTTAAGCCATTTCGTGAAGAATTGTTCGCATATGTCTATGTATTAATGTATGTTTGATTGGTTCGTTTGGTTTGAGTTTTTTATAATGATTGGTTAGGGTTTTGATTCTGAATTTTGATTGTAACCGTTACTTGCATTTTGTTGCTTTTAGTTCAAAATAATTTTGGGGGAAATGGTGTTTGTTGCAAATTAGGGTTTTCTGTTTGGTTTCCGAGAAATGTGATAGAAAGAGAGAGAAATAGATAGTAGTTTAAAATTTGTTTATTGTGTCAATTTGTATTGTTTGATGAATGCGGCAAATCCTTTCAAATCAAATTGTTCCAAAAAATCTGTTTGTGAATAGTGGTTGCAACAGTAATGCATGATTTGTGTTTGATAAAATGCAAAAAAAAAAATTGTGTTTTGTGGACTTATAGTTGTAATGCTTTGAAACAGTTTTTGGAAATCAAAATAGTGGAATTAGGCTGAATTCCATGACATTTGCTTACATATTTTCTATTTTCCCTCTCCACTTTGTAGCCACCGCCCACAATTTTAGTCAGCCCCCACTGTCGTTTGGCAAACCCTCTCCTGCTCACCATTGTTGCCTTCAAATTATTCCTACAAATTTTCAATTGCTCTCTGACTCTCTCAACCTTGCTTGCGAAACTGATGCTGTAAGTACGTTTCAGTTCCGCTTTAAAATTCTTATTCTTTTGATTTGCTTTATGATCTAGGATTTTATTTATTTATTTTTTATTTGGATTTGACTTTGACTTCTGTTTCTTTCATATTGAGGCTTTCTAAGGTGTGTTTGCTATTTTTCTACTTGAAATTTTCAGTGTTTTTGATCTTTGTTATTGTTGCATGCCATATGTTTGGTGAAATTCCTTTAGATATGTGTTGTGTTATTATGTGTTTCAAATTTGAATATGTGTTATTTACATATTAAGAATCTTTTGCATCAATGCCTTGAGCTGTTACCCCCATTTTTCATAGACAACCACATTGCTCACATAACAAGTGCTTTTGAGAGTTTGGCTTATTCAAATTTTTGCAGTCAGAATGGTAAGCATCTTATTTCTTCTCTTTTTCAGTTTAGAATTCATACCCAGAATTGAATGTCATTTTCTTTTTGACTAATTTGACACTGTGGTTTATATGGTTGCTTTAATCAATTATCAGGGAAATATTTGGCACTATGGGTTGTGAGAAATTCTATGGGTATTAAACAGAGTGAAATCATGCTTACAAAGATTTTGGCTTGCAGTTTTGGTTGGTTTTCTTATCTGGAAACTACAATAAGAAATTAGGCTTCCATGCAGGTATTCTGTTGCTGCAATTCTTATTATGTTTAATCTTCCTGTAATGTCTTGAAGTTCTTTATAACATTGTAGAGTTTGTTTAAATCTTTGCATGATTTATGGTTTTCATCAACAACAATCTGGAGTGGGAGGATAGTGGAAGTTAAACCTAAAGGATCTATGGTATTGGATAGCTAAGATTGGCAGCTAAAGCTAATGCTCTTGAGAGTGTGGTTGCGGCATCTAATTGTGCAAATGTTATGGCATGATTGAGTTTGGCCTTTACCTTTCTGAAAGGTAAGCTTTTCCACATTCGACAAATTCTTTTGTAGCAACTTGAGTGGACATACACTGTCAATGTGATTGTAGCATATGAGTTTTTAAGTCTACAAAATGAGTTAGCAAGAATCTCCAAGGATTGTGCATAATACATTTTTTTAAAACACAATTAATGCTGTGATTTTCCTTTTTGTTATGAACAAAAGCAACTTGAAACATAAATTGTAAACTCCATTTGTGTAACATTTTACTAAAACAAAATTAAAATGTCGGGAAACATGATAAGATTGGCCTATGGGTATACATTAGTCACATTCCAGCAATTGTAACTAATTTTTGAAGGATTTTACACCTCTTTGCATCAACATTTAATCCATCATAAATTAAACAAAATCTATATTTGTTGTGGTTGCTTCCTCATGGTTTTTGTTTAATGGTTTTAAGTTTAGTTAGTCCATCAGTTTTTTTTTTTTTTTTACTGTGTATACAGAACCCTAAGCAAGCAATTACTTAAACAGACAAACTTAAGAGTTACCATTACTTAAACTTTGCTGGTACTAGAATTATGCAACAATTAGCAGTACATTGAGAGGTGTATCTTCTTTCCTTAATTATTTTCGTTAATAGAAACTTTCCCTAGAAGGGGTTGTTAGAAAAGAACAAAGCCTTTTCTAACAGATTCATAATACAGAGTAGGTCTGTGATATTGCATATTCTTAAAAAAATCAATGTAAATATCTCATTGGGTTAATCATGTGAATTTTCTTTTTCTCCATTAGGTTTTCAAGTTCTTAATGCCCCTAGCTATTGCTATATAGTTATTTGTAGGAGAAAATATTGGAGCTTTTAAATAACATCCCTAAAGCCAGTCAGTTTTGGTCAAGCTGATGTCACAAACCAAACCAATTTTCTTGGTATGTCTTAATGTCAATGATTTATTGTACTGCCTGGTATGTATATCTATTTTAGTTTTCGGCTATCACTATAATTCAAACCAAATTTCCTTCTCTACAATTCCAAGTCAAACAGTACATTCTAATGTTTATTTTGAAATTTAATTTCCAGTAAATTTACTAGCAATACATTCAGGTCCCAATGCATGCTAATGTCAAAAAGGATAACATCATATCACTTATAAACAAAATTATATTCTAATGTTTATTTTGATTAGTTTGCTGCATATGAGTTGAAACATTGTTGGGTAACAATGTATGTTAGATTGTATATGTAGCCTCCTGACTTGCAATGGGATAGTTCTGATTGATGTTAACTTTTTGTTCTTGGCATTTTTTATTATTTAAAAGAGTTGTAATGGTTGACAGGTCTAATGAGGCTCAATTAATGTATATGAGGCTTCAATCTCACCCAAATGCTCAAGTAAGCAAGAAAACAAGACAAATTCATGTTCATCTTTCATGTAACCACCAATTCTTTGTGTGGATAATATAGTTTCTATGTTTATGGTTGAAAGCTATAGGTTGCTAAAAGGTTTAGATCTAACAGGGCAATTGCAATAACATGAACAATGACAGTATTTCAATGCCTAAGAGCTATTTGCTATATATGTTAGGGGGGTCTTTAGAATTCGTCTTTCACATGACAAAATAAATTCACTTTTTTTTTTTTTTTCTTCTCCTTTTTTGTGTACTTTTTTTTACAACTCCAGCAGGTCATGGAGATGATGGTCATAACAAGCACTCCTTTGAGAGAGTTGTTTTGAAGATTTTGGCATAAATTTAAGAGAGTTGCATTTACTACTTTTGTCTTCTTATGGTGCAACACTCAGCGAAGTTGACTTGGATATATACAATTCAATGCATGAAACTGAGTCTATAAATGTATCGGACTCTCAATATTGCTGAAATGGATTACCCAAGGGGAAGTGCTGCTTAATAAGTTAAAAAAAGAAAGGGCAGTGGAGCCGGATATATCTTTGGATATCATGACGGATGCTAAAGCAATTGAAGAAGAATGGCAAAGTCAATTTAAAAATATCTGCATCTACACTGCTATATTTTCCTTAGGATGCTACAGCATGTGATGAACCATTATCTAGGAACAAGTTTCAACCATTATCATACATAATCCCCTTTTGGGTGTTTTGGGTTTTTACTTATAGTTCATTTTTAATGTTATTTTTTCATTGCTAATATGATTGAAATAATTCTCAACTAATAGCATCATTGAATTTTGTGAGGAATGTTCTATTGTTGAAAATATAGAACACTATGATCCTGTCTTATCTTGCGTTTCCCAGTTCATAATTTGTCATTCCCAGTTCATAATTTGTCATTGGACTGATTGACCCTGTGGGTTTTGCAATTGCATTTGTTATCTCTACATCAGATGAAAGTATAAAAAAATTGGGTTATAAGGCTCTTGCAATATTTAAGCATGAGTTTGAAGTTGTGTTCTATATAATTGCATGTTTCTGATACATGATTTATGTTTATATTCATTGCAGCAGAAAAGTATTCTACTTCTTTCCCCTCCAATCTGTAGTTCCTTGAGCTTTGTCTAAAGTTGAGTAATTTAACAACTATAGTATTATAACCAAATAATACCAACCACAGCCAATATTAGCAAGCTCACTAATATTACTGCTCAATGAGTTTCATATCAAAGTTAATATAAATGAGTATTTCATGCATTTATGCAATATATATATATATATATTATGCCTTTAAGTGTTAAATAATTTGCTAAATTGTATTTGAAGCATTCATTCAAATTACATATGATATCAAGCATTCATTACATAACTTTCTTTATTATACTATAACTTACAATATAAACCGCGCATCGCGCGGGTACCCTACTAGTTTATTACAAACACCAGCGGTCAGAACTGAAATTACACGTGGCACATTCCAAGAACACTTCATTGCAAGGGCTACGACATTTGTGACAAGTAGGGAGGTCCTTAGTCTTATGAACAAGATTGAGGAGATGTTGGTGGACTGTGGATGTGTATGTGCTCCCAAACTTAACATTTCGTAAGTCTCCAGCCTCAGGTTCTGATAATAACCATTCAAAAATACATTTGGGATGGGCAGGATAACTACATTCTTCACAATAGTAGAACCAAAGCTTTGGATCTCGTTCTTCTTCACAAATATCGCAATAATATTCACCTGAGTCGTCTTCAGCAGTAGAACGAAGTGTAAAAGGATGCTCGTGTTGTTTGTACTCTACGGTGTGTGGTAGCGTAGCACATCCAAAATCCAAGGTAAATTCACATTTAGTACAACGAAAGATTTTCCTTTTAGAATTACAAGCACTACACTTCTCGGCATTAGTTGTGCTTGAGAGGATGAGGGGGTGCTCATGACCAACATGAGTAAGCATGTCTGAGAGCAAACTACATGAGACATCAAGTTTAAAATAGCATACGTCACACTTATAGGTAAAACCATTACCGTAATAGTCACAAGCACTACACAAAGAAAAATAATCACCAACTTTCCATGGGTGTAGGGTGAGGGAGTGTTGGTGAAGTGGGTGTCGCTTTTTACGGGATAATTCTATACAAGATTTATGAAGAAAAAAGTTACACTGAGTACAACTGTAAAATGGAGAGAAGATAGGTCGTATACACCCGTCACATATTTTGTAGTTCTCAACCTTGTCAGTAAGCTCTAAGTCATGCTCATGAAACAAATGTTTGATTTCTATGGGTATTTCAACTTTATCCTCACCCACCTTTGTTTTTGTGACAATATAACATAACTCATTAAGTCCTAATTCTTCGTCTTTCATCATAGTTGTTGACTCAATAGGATCCTTATCTTTAGTTTCATCCCTGCCTTCCTTGTCTATAGCACAATCAAGGTGGGCAACGTAATCACAACTTGAGCAATAATAAATACCATATTTTATGTCCACCTTTTTGACACAGAGTTGGCAAAGTCGGTACTCAGAATTATCGGTGGTTTTAAGAGAGTAGGTAAGATTGAGAGGGTGCTTGTGCCGAATATGTTTGACTATGCGTGGTAAGGAAGCACAATTGTGGTGGGCCCCAAATCCGCAAAGGCCAACACATAGGTAGGGCATTCCCTTACCTTCTTTACCACAAACATCACAAGTGAACGTGATCACCTTCCTGAATAACGTCAATGGGTGATCGTGAATTTCAGTTTTAATAGTGAGTGCTCGTAAAGCACATTTGATATCAATGTCAAATTTGCAATGGGGACAGTGATAAACAAACCCTTTGCAACGGTCACCGCAGAAATCGCATATGCAGGTGGTCCCCTTATCATACGGTGATGTTTTGTGTAAAATGAGAGGGTGTTTGCTGTCTATGGGGTGCTGTAAGTACTCGTGGGATAGTTCAGATAGTTGTTCAACACATGACTCATGAAGTAAAAATTTAAAATGACAATCTTCGCAACCGTAGCATGAATCATGTATGCCTTCATCACACCCATTGCATATTAAAGAGCCAGAAACTTTACAGTAGCACAGAGGATGCTCATGGATGAAGTCCTGAAGCTTCTTTTGTCTCCCTGTCAGACATACACACAATTAATTTGACTACAAGATTTGAAAATGGTGGATGCTCTGCTTTTGTCTATTGGACTTGATAGTCGTGGGTGTTTTGCTTTTGTCTATATAAATGTGAAAAGCATTAAAGGATTATCTTTATATACTCACCTGGATACCAATAATCAATAGTCATTTTTTCCGTGCTCTTCAATAGAATGCACTCTTCAGTCACTTCCTGCACTAAAAAGGGACAATCATCGTCAAAGGAAACTCGGCTTGTATCTCTCAATTTAGTGAAAGAAATTGGAGTAGAACTGTAGAAGTAACTAAACATAAAAATGCTACCTAAATCATCATCATAAATTGAAATTTCAAAAAAACATATCAGGAAGCAATACTTACGGTAGGAATAAGAACTTGGATTTGGCTACAAAACTTCGTTGGTCAAGCTACCAAATTGG
>BKZX01021441.1:5350-22102 GCA_014362285.1 Fagus crenata
TTAAGTGAATTATTCTCACTTTTCTCATCTTTTCAAATGTCACGGGCTCACTTAAGTGAACTTGACTAACAGCAATCACCTTTCTTTGCAACATATTTATTAACGGACGTTAGTTTCTTGGATGACATGGATTTTAGTTGATGTCAAGTTTTTTTATGATCTGGTTTTTTCTTATTGATTGGGAGTACAAGGTCAAATTGCTGACCTTGTACTCCGGGACTACAATATAATTTCCCCCAAAGGAGTATTTAAGCCGCAAATGTTGGCATAGATTGATTTCCCTTAGTTTAAACAGACGTATAGGAAACGGTGCAAGCGTGAACCACTCAACCCCAAATGGCAACCCCACCGCGCATTTGAAGTCAACTCGCAACTAGTACTTGCCATGAATGTCAGTGATTTTTAAATCTATATAATATATAATAGTAGAAGACATTGGCGTTGAAACCAAGAATGCCTCACATAATGACAAGTGGCATCTCAATTAATTGATGTGGCACTGATGTGGCATACTAACACATCAGCAATTAAAACACATCAGCATTAATTTAAAAGAGAATTAAAATAATAAAAAACAAGTGTATTAAAAACTGATGTGGAAAGCAATTAAAATAACAAGTTAACCATCAAAATAAAATATAATAAAAATGTATAAAAAACTAGCAATTAAAATAACAAACTAAGTATCAAAATAAAATATAATAAAAATGCATTAAAAACTGATGTGGAACAGGAATTAAGATAACAAATTAACTATCAAAATTAAATATAATAAAAAAAAAAAAGAAAAAAAAAGAGAAGAAAACCACAGCAGCGGAAGAGGCACGCAAGGGGCGGCGGCCCTGTGGTGGTTCTCTCCTCCCACCGCGATGCTAATAGACGCCACCTAGCGATGCCTTGAAGATCACGATGAGACGGCAAGGCAGGGAAGGGCAGTGGCCGAGGCCGACACCAAACCCGAAATCCTCAATGTTAAGCCCGACCCGGAACCCGTACTCAAGGAGACTTTCGCGGATCTAGGCAACAACGAGTCTTCATTGATCATCTCCACAAACGACGAGTTTCAAGTGGTTTGGGCAGGGAACGGTAGTGGCCGAGTGTGTACGCCAGGGGCGGCGGGCCAGTAGTGTTTTTTTTTAAATTATATTTTAAAGATTTTGTTAGATTAATGCTGAGATACTAATTTGGTGTTTTAATTTCTGATGTGTTAATATGCCACATCACAAGCTCATTTTCATGCTTCAGCAGTAACAACGTTTGGCTTTTCCATTTTATTTTGGGTAGTTATCATGTTTTCTACAACTGTCTTCAGATTTCTTTTTCCTTTTGTTTTCCTGTTTTACGTTTCCTCCTTTATATTTTCTTCAACTGTCATCACTTTATTGTGAATTTCAATTTTCTCTTTTTTCCTAGCGAAGCAATAACAGTGACAAGGTTTTGATTGCTATTGTTGTTTGGCCAACTTGGGTAGCCGTTGCTGTGTCTGAGAACTTACGAAAGGTATGTCTTGCGTAAATGCCAATTGTATTTTCCTTCTTAGACCAAAATTTTCTCCATTTATATGTTCTCTGAGGGAATTCTGTTATAACAGTGACAAGGTTTTGATTGTTATTGTTGTTTGGCCAACTTGGGTAGCCGTTGCTGTGTCTGAGACCTTGCGAAAGGTATGTCTTGCGTAAATGCCAATTGTATGTTTTACGTTTCCATCTCCATCCACTACCATTAGGCTTTTCCTAATATGTTTCAAATATTGTTGTATTGTGCTATTGAGAGGAATAATGTTTGTCTTTTAAGATCATGAGAAAGGGGATGGAAATAGTTGGATTTCTTTCTATATTCATATTTTGGGTTGCTTTGTCAATAGTCTACACTGTCTGGGGTTCAGGTTTGAATTAGTAGTTGGTGAATTGGATATGAAATGAGCCCAATGCCTTTGCTGGCTATACTTAACTGCACTTGGTTGACATGGAAATTATTTGCACTTTGATGTGGTCAAAGTGACCATGTCCTTAAATTACATAATGCCATGATTGTAAGATGCAATGAGGTTGACATTTCAAAGAAAGAACATTTGAAGTCTAAGAAGATTTGAACAATACAAAGTAAAAAATACTCTGGATCCAAGGTATTACCCATTTGGGCTCAAGAATGTGCATTTACTATGTAGCCTACTGACTAGATCAAACAATGAGAAGCCAAGAACAAGAAAATGTCAAATATTGGTGGGCAAAGGAAAACATATCAGTCTCTTATGCTATCTGAAATCATTTTAGCTAACTCTGAGTTGTATTACTGCCTGCAAACGCCCAGAAATCTATACACACTAAATCAATGTGGAATCAATATTGTGAAACTCCATTGACACCCTCAATAGACTCTAAACCCCATCTAAAAGACCATTATGCTTCAGTAATGTGCATGGACTGATTAGATGTAGTGTAGTTATAATCATAAGAAGCTAAGAATGTAGTATGGTTTTATTGGCTAAAGAAATATGTGAATAGATGTGGGAAGTTACATGAGAAAGAGAGGATGACAGATAAAGTGGCAGTAGTAGGGAACATGGGTTGGAAATTGAGTGATGGTAGTTCACTAAAATGGCCATATTATTAAGTATTCATGAATTTTACTTTGCCTTAGTTGTAAATCATTGATCTTCTATTAAGAATGTAATTTTTTCTAAGGTTAATTTGGCTATTCAAAAAAAAATATAAGCGAAATAAAATACTAGCATTTGGTAGAAAAATGTCTCGATAAACAAGAACAAGAATAAAATATAATATAATATGAAGCTTTCCCTATGAAGGCTCATTTACAATGACAACCACAAAACTTTTGACAAACCTGATCAAAATGGATGAACATGTGTGCAAAAAAGAAGATGAACAAAAGAATCCTTGCAACCTGGAGGCAGCAAAAGTATAAAACACAATTATTAAGCATTAAAAAAATGTGAAACAAGGAAATCATTTGGAAACCAGTTAGATATATTGAAACAACAATAAATTTATAGAGCAGATTTTTAGTAATGTAAAGTTCAATATTATGGTGTGAGAACTTATAAAAGATAAGTGGTCAAATTACCCCTCCCCCCTCTCTCAACATACAATTATGCACATGTGTGCATGCATGTAGATAAGCAAGCACTACAACATGTTGGAACACCAGGTAAATCCTAAAAGCTTAAGCCAATAGGTTTGGGGCAAAAAATTGTTATGCTAGCCACTCACTTTTGTCACTACTATTTGATGTGGGACTTGACCACAACCACAACACCCACACATGCCCTACTTTGATTAGGTCATATTACATAAGCAGGAAAGGCAACTATTAAACTAAACTTTTTCAGAACATAATCACAGGGTTGTCTTTAAACACATTAGTGCAAAGTATTTGGAACAAACTTCTGATGAAAGCACATATAAAGGAATTTATTTGAAATAAAACTACATAGTAATATAGTACCTTCATGAAGTCAATTAAACCCAACAAAGAATTCTTTGTGTAGACTGCTTCCTTAAGGACTTGGGTCAGAACTTGCTGTATCAGGTACCATTAAATCCACACATGCAAAAAGGATATGTCACCAGCTGATCAAAGTATCATACTTCTTTAAGTTTCACTACAACTATATTTGCAGTAACCAATATGAACTCCAAACTTTTTAAATTTCAAGATCAGACATGCTGTTCCAGATCAGCAATATGTATACAACAATAATTTCCTTAAGAAATTACAACCTACATTACCCTTTTGGTTACAAAAAAGGTACAACTTATTAGTCCAATACAGAGTATTTCTTTGCATCATCACCCATCTCATAGAAAGATCAAACACTATAACGTCTTCTGCCAGAGTATATCAGCATTTAGAAAAAAGTATTAAATTAGACAAATGCTTCGGATTTCAAGAGCATTACCATTTTGTTTTTAAAAATTAAATACCAGTCAAAACTTAAAGCACTATTTACAGGTTTTGTTTGGCTCTTCTGTTTGCAAGCTTTTTAAAATTATTTTCCTAACTTTCTTTTAATAGCGATTTTGTTTTATAATGTTAACAGGAATGATGCAATGATGGATAAACCAATATTGGATGATCGTAAAAAAAAATTCAGGGGATTGACCATTCATAAAAATGGTGCAATTAGTAGTAGCAAGGTATGTGTTAAAAGTACCTACATGTCTTCTTTAAATGAATGCCTTGAAACTAGAAGACATTAAAACTTTCATTAAATTAAAAAAACCTTAGTAGAATGTTTTTGTGGTCTTACACTTATTTGAACATGGCTAAGATTGATGACACCGATCTTTGGGAGATGTGGAAGACCAACCAGTCAATATCGAACTTAGGATCTATTGATAACAAGGTACATGTCTTAATGTTATGTTCGATTATCATCATTTTTCGATTATAATATTATTCGAATTGGAATAACAATTGTCATCTATATGGATTAGGTTGTGAAATTACGAATATATTCCCTCGGTTGGGGATGTACTGTTCAAACTGACAAGATTCACCTATGGAGAATAGTAAAATGAGTCTTCATCTCACAATTATATGAAAGGTGTGTTACTTTATCATTTTGGATTGAGTATTAGCTAATACGTTATCCAAACATTTACAAACTATTTTGTTCTTCTTCAATTGACAGCTCAAACGTCCATGAGAATAAAGACAGGAAAAAAAAAAAGATTAAACGATATGGTGATAACACAGGTATTGAATTATTACTAATCTATTTTTACATGTACTTTCATGAGATAATTATTTTAAAATTTAGATGCTAAATGGTAGTTCTTAAAGTCCCAAGCTGACATAGACCATTTAATGTACAAAGAGTTATGCAAAATCGTCACAAGGTATGTATTTATAAATTCTACATCAATCATATTTTTCATCTGTATGTTACCAATAGAAAAATATATGTTTTTGAAGTTCCAATAATACAAAACTAATATATTTTAAATTTTGAATTCAGGTTAATGGCAAATGCAGTTGGAAAACAATTAATGGCTAACTAAAGATATTGATACTTCAACTTCTTCCTACTAACCTATATTTGTATTTTCATATAAACTTTTTCTATGTGTTTAATGTAGTTAATCATTATACATTTGACTTGATGTAATTTTTTCCAGATATATTTCAATGGTTTAAATAATAGTAATTTATATACATAATATAGTACATTAAATTTCATTATAAATTTAGCTATTATACCTACAAATTAAAATATTTTATTGTTTTTGTTATTCATATTAAATAAGTGTATCCCGCGCATTGCGCGGGTTATACGCTAGTTAAGTGTAATGGAGCAGTCATTATCGTGGAACTCCAATCTCATTGTAGCAGATTCTTCTAAAATTGGGAAGTTTAAATGTCATCCTTGGACCTATTTTCATAAATAAATAGAGCTCTTTGACCCCATTGAACTACCAACATACCTATTATTATAGGATTGAGATATGTTATTGCACTGTTCAATTGTTAGTTCAAAAATTCAAAAAGTGTAGGAATAACAAAGTAAAAATCCAAAAAGTGAAAAAATAAGTTTAATTATTTTTTTATTTAAGGGTTGAAATTAAAGTTGAGTGTTTCAATGCAAGTAAATGTGGCAATGTTTGATAAAAGACTACAAACATGATGCTATTTTTTGTCGGTTTATATTTGCACAGGCTTTATCATTAGGCCACTTAGGCAATGCCCTGAAGCCTCCAAATGGAAGGAGATCTTTTTTTTTTTTTTTTGAGAAAATGAATAAGCTGGTATTAATAAGAGGGAAAATAACGAGATAACAAGAGTTCTAGAGTGGGAGGAACAGCCTCTATCCACACTTCTAATTCAGCACTATGGCGTGCATACTTCGCTAAGGCATGAGCTACAGAATTGCATTGGCGTTTTACATGAAGGAAATGGACTTGTGAGAGTTTGGAGGACAGGACAGCAACGTCTTCGATAATATTACCAAAAGCTGCATTGCTGTGATCTTTGATGTTGAGAGCTTGGACAATGGTGCTCGAGTCACCCTCGAATTCGCCTTCCGTGATTCCTATCTCAATTGCAAAACGAACTACAAGTTTGCATGCCAGAGCTTTAACCGCCTCTATGGAGAAGGGGTATTTGATGCGCTGAGTTAGAGATGCTATTGGGAGGCCCCCAGCATTTCTCACCACGACTCCCAACCCTGCTTCCCCATTGTCACTAAAAACTGCGCCATCATAGTTGATCTTGAAACGGCATCGGGTTGGAGCACGCCATATTACTGGGGGGCAAACTCCTTGGGGGGGCACAGGACAAGAGGAACATTGAATGAATTCATCGAGATAATTCTGAGCAAAGGCATTAATCTGCTCTAACCTGTTAACTGGTTTGTTCAGGCGAACTTTGTTTCGACGGTTCCATAGAGCCCAACACAGGGTCACAAACTTCTCAGCTTGGATGCTTTTCCCCTCACTTAGGATATGCGCACAAAGGTCAGCGAAATTTTGGAATGGGATCTCACGCAGGCGCCGAGTCCAATCCTCCTTATTCCACACCGATTGAATTATGGGGCATAGCTAGAGTGCGTGCAACACGTCTTCAGGTCCCTTTTGGTACAGCTCACATATCGGTTCCCGAATGATGTTGCGGCACATCAGGCTTTTCTTTGTGGGGATTGCTTCCTTTGCAGCTCTCCATAGGAACAATTGGATCTTTTTTGGAACATTGATTGCCCAGATATCTCGCCACATGGACTGGAAAGTGGAAGGGTTTGAGCTGCCTGGTTGGTTGTTTTGCTCTGCCTCCACTAGGAATCTATATCCACTCTTGACTGTGTAGTGACCATTAATTGAGCCCGGCCAGAAAAGCTTATCAGGCGGAGCATGCTCACTCAAGGAGATGTTCTTAATGACGTCGGCATCATAGGGTAAAAATAGATGATCAATAAGAGTTTTGTTCCAACTTGCTGACGTGGGCAGAATGAGTGCTAAAACCATACTGGTGCGAAAAGACTCTGGGATTGGGGAGATCACTTTCCGGTGATTGGGTTCAGGGAGCCACCTGTGGTCCCAGATTTTTATGTTGGAACCATTACCAACCCTCCAACAAGCTCTTCTGATCACAAGTTCCCTAGCTTTCAACAAACTTTGCCAAGCATAGGAACCTCGTCTTCTGCTGCTTGCTTCCAGGATTGTGCAGTTTGGGAAAAATTTTGATTTGTAGACCCTATGCAGTAGAGAACTTTGGTCATAGTATAGCCTCCATACTTGCTTTGCCAAGAGGGCTTCATTAAATTTTCCAAGTTCACGGAACCCCATCCCTCCACTGCTGGTTGACACAAAGAGAGTCCCACTTAACCCAGTGGATCGTTTTATTGTCTGAATTGTTGCCCCACCAAAATTTGCGAACCATAGTGATATGAACTCCACCAACAATTGTGATGAAACCCAATAACAATGATGGATTAGAACCCCAAGATCATGTAGACAAGATTGGTTGAGCCTTGACTCGTCACCTAACCAGATGAAAACCAAGACTATAAAGGATTGAAAACGCCACACCAAGATTCAACAATCAAGGTGATAAGTTTGGTTTGTTTGAACGCCACAAGATTAACTTGATAAGTTCAAAGAGTTCTTTTAAGAACAAAGAGGAACACAAGACCTCACAATGATGATAAGTTCTGCAAACATAATCTGTCCATTCAAATTCAAGATACCAATCTATATACTTGGAACAACCCTCCAAGAATAGGAAAAGTCATAACTAACGCATTAAAACAGCACAAACATCAACATAAACAAGTTCCCACGTTTTTAAGCCTCTTGGACTTCTAAAGGCAGCCAAAATAGCTAATTGACTAAGTTCAATGTATTTAACATAACCAGCCAAGACCAAATTTATTCCCCTATTTAATATCCTTGAAACTCAACAAATTCACGCCCTTTGATGGTCAGTCCATGCTGGTCACGGTTTTGTGTGCTAATTAGCTTCTTCAATTTCTTTGATGACATGGACTAAGCCTTGATTATTATTTGAGCCCATCTTGGTCTTTTTAGAATCAGCCCAATTCTCTTGGATTAGCCCATTTAGCGCTTCCTTGAAACGTTTGGCTCTAAGTCTTGTAATTGGACCACTTGGAAGTGACAGTGGGTCTTGTGCATATTCAGCTCCATTCCCAAGTGTATGATCAACTTGCCCAACTCCTTGGTTTGCATCATTTGCTCCTTGGTTTGCATCACATAGCTTCTAAATCCTGGCAAAGACTTTGGGGAAGTTTGAAATAGCTCATGGCGTATGTTGGAATTGCCTGAGCCACAGCTTTGATGAGCACCCTCTTGCCTACTGCAGATAGTAGTCTTTCCTTCCAACCTTTCAATTTGGCCCAAACACGTTCCTTGATTTGGGAGAAGCTAGCCGCACGGTTCCTCCCTACTAGGGAAGGCAAACCCAAGTACTTCTCGTATTGTTTGATAATGGGAACCCTCAAGGAAGTTTGAATTGCTAGTTGTGATGCTTGGGGTGTGCCTTCACTAAAGAAGATGGTGGTCTTGTCACAAGTTACTTGTTGCCCAGAAGCTCTTTCATATGTGCCCAATAGATCTTGGATTTTTGCAATATCCTAGGGAGTTGCCCTGCAGAAGAGCAAGCTGTCATCTGCAAAAAACAAATGAGTAATTTTTGGACCATTTCGGCATAGAGCTACCCTTTGCAATTGTTTGTGTTGCTCAGCTTGCTTGATCATGTGGTGAAGGCCCTCTGCACACAATAAAAATAGATATGGTGATAAGGGGTCGCCTTGTCTAAGTCCTCTTGAGGGCTTGATAAGGCCATGGGGCTCCCCATTGATAAGAATGGAATAAGATACAGAGCGTATACACATCATAGTAAGGGAGATCCACCTCGGGTGGAAGCCCATTTTTTCCATAAGTTTTTCAAGGTATACCCATTCAACACAGTCATAGGCCTTGCTCATATCAAGTTTAAGAGCCATTACTCCCCCTCTTCCAATCTTTGTTCAGTGCATATGGTGGAAAGTCTCAAAAGCAACAAGGATATTATCTGTAATTAAGCGACCTGGGACAAAGGCACTTTGGGTTTCTGAGATGATGTGGGGGAGGAAGGGTTTGAGTCTATTTGCTAGCACTTTGGATATAATTTTGTAGAGTACATTGCAAAGGCTTATAGGACGGAATTCTGTGATTCGTGTGGGGCTTTTAACTTTGGGGATGAGTGTAATATATGTTTGCTTGATGAGGTAAGGAGCTAGCCCAAATTTAAACATGATAGAACACCCTTAATAGTATCAGGGCCTACTATGTGCCAAAATTTTTTGTAAAAGATTGGGGGCATACCGTCGGGTCCCAGGGTTGTTGATGGGGCCATTTGGGCAATGGCTTGTTCCACTTCTGCACTTGTAAACTCTCTGGTGAAGGAATTATTCATGGATTGGGTGACCACTTGTGGGGTGGGTGCAACTGCCTCCTCAATGTTCCTCGAGTCAGATGAAGTGAATAGGGACCTATAGTACTTAAGGAACACTCTAGCTACTTGGTCATCGTTATCCTGCCAGATTCCAGCCTAGTCTCTCACGCCTTTGATGTTGTTACGCCGCCTGCGCTGAGAGGCACGGCCATGAAAATACTTGGTATTGCGGTCCCCGTCTTTTGACCAAGTGGAGTGTGACCTTTGGCGCCACATCTTCTTTTCCTTCTCTAGCAACACATTGATCTCGGCTCTCAATGTTTTTATTGTTTCAAAACTTTCACCTGCCATGGCCATATTTTCAGCATCTTCAAGTTGACGCTTTTTCTTCGCCAACTGCCTTCTAATACTACCAAAACTTCGTCTACTTCATTCCCCCAAACTTTTCTGGCACTGGTTTATCTTAGTGGACAGCCTAAACATTGCTGTGCCTCTCGGGTTCGGGTCCCATGTCTTTCGGATTGTTTCTTCGCAACCTGTATCCTCCAGCCACATCTCTTTAAACCAAAAAGGTTTACGGTGTCGCTTGACAGATGGGTGGTCCCATTGCATGTAAAGGCATTTATGGTCTGAGTTGGTCACATTGACGTGTTCCACCTGAGCTGCATGGTACCGAGTTAACCATTCAATGTTTGCTACGCCTCGGTCAAGGCGAACCCATGTCGTATGTGGTGGGTCACGGTTGTTGCACCATGTGAATTTGGATCCGACATAGCTTAAGTCAATCAACCCACAATAGTCTAAGGCTTCACGGAATGCCCTCATCTGACTCTCAGGACGTTGTCTTCTCCCTTTCATCTTTTCATTCTTCATAATTTCGTTGAAGTCCCCTATTGCACACCACGGGATAGGACGGGCTTGGTAAAGCCGCCTTAGCAGGGTCCAAGTGTCTCTACGACGGCTTGTATCCGGGTCTCCTTATATACCTGTAAATCTCCATGCATCCTCACAACCTTCATTAACAAGAATGTCAATATGATGGCAAGAAAAATTTTTAATGGTGAGATTCAAATCGTTATTCTAGAAGAGAGCTAACTCCCCTCCCCTGTTATTACTTGGAACAACAAATTTATTATTGAAATGTAACTGGCATCGGATGATCTCCAAATACTCTGTATTCGACCATGTTTCTATCAAGAACACAGCCGAGGGATCTTTTGCCCGCACTAGGTTCACGAGCTCTTGAACTGTGCATAGGTTCCTAAGCCCACGACAGTTCCAAACGAGGCAACTCATTGTTCTCGGTGGGGCTGTGATACAGCTGCCACCGATATAAATTCTTGTTGCAGGGTCCGAGCAATTTTGCCTAGTCTATCTCCATCTCCACATGGGTCTTGATTCTCATCCCAGCTTCTTTTCTCCAGAGTGATCAAAGGTGCTTGACCACTATTGGATCCCTAGGCCCGTGCCTTTTTCTTCCAGGTTCCGGTACCGTGTTTCCTTGGCAAGTTTGATGAAGGGCTTAAGTTGGTTAGTTCTCTCAAAGGCTGGGCATTGGACACAGCGTCAGTGGGCCTTGGGGGGTCTTTAGGGATCATGCATGGAATGAGCCCGTTGTTGACATGAGCTTGGAAAGTGGGGGGCCTAGCAAATACTTTGGAGATCGGTAGGATGAGCTGGACCAAATCCAATTTCCATACCAATTATCCTTAAATGCTCTTCAAAAGTCGTATGTTGGGATGCCGAAAATAACTCCCCCTGTTTTGGAAATTCCGGAAAATCCTCACATTCCATATCTCCACTTTCATCATTCCGTTGAGGAGCCTCTGCCGTTGTGGGTGGCGGAGCTGCCTTCTTTGGTTCTGTCGTAGCCCCATCTGATGTTGGTGGGGGCCTAGCTCAGCCTGGGACCGTGACCTCCATCTTTCGAAAAGGACGATCCATTTCAGCTTTGAGCCACGTTCCATATCCTCTGTCTTCTCTACTCAAGGTCTCTTGGTTTTTCAGCCAGAATTCGCAATCTTTCTCTCCGTGTGTCAAGAGCCCACACCAATAACAGAAGTTTGGGAGGCACTCGTACCTAAAAGAGACCCACCTTTCGCCTCCGTTTGCCATACCCAGCTTATGTCCCAAACACAAAGGTTTGGAGATGTCCACTTGGACACGGACTCGCATCATACGACCCCCACCTACCTCTTCATCAGTCTCACTGGCACGCACCACTGTGCCAGCCGATTTACCAATGGCTAGGGCAATCTCTTTTTTTAAAGCTAGCATTGGGAGGTTGTGGATTTGAATCCAGAATGTAGCACGGTCGAAGGCAATGGTTTCTGGTTCGTCTTCTTCTTCGATTCCACGAAAGGCCACTAAAGACTTGTCATAAGACCAAGGTTCGTGGAGGAGCACTCTTTCGAGATCAACTGATTCCGCAAATTCAACAACATCATATTCTCACCAAGATCTCAAGCCGAAAATCCCCTCTCGGCTCGCCATAGGGGTTTAGAAGTTCTTGTAACTGCCTCTACATTGATTACTCATCTAGTAAAATACTTTGCAGCTAGAGTCGGTTTTCGCTCTTCAACCAGGGTAGGTAGTTGGAACCTGTCCTCTTCCGACCCTGTGAGAGAAAACTTTCGCCATAGGTTGTCCAACTCTTCCATCCTTCTTCTCTCTATGGTATTACGTGAAAGTAAAAAAAAAAAAAATTGTATTTTGAAAACAAGACGCTCGACACCTCCGTCCTACCGGTGCAAAACATTGGAGGGAACAAAACTTGTACAAGACAAGACAATATTCTACTAGCGGCTAGGGTTAGACAGAGTCAAACCCTAGAGCAGAGAAACCCATGATGAAGAAACCCAATTATTGATTGGTCTTGAAATGGAAGGAGATCTAATTATTAGCTAATAGAATATATTATTTATTTATATAACTTTTAATTAAGGCCTAACGATTAGCCAATATATGAATAGTCTCTCTTAATGTCGTGCACTCCAACCTCTCACACACAAAGAAGGTGAATGGACCAAAGTTGTAGATACCGTTTCGGTACCCATTTCGGTTTGGCCATTTAAATGAGATATTTCGGTACCGGTCAATACTGGCGTTCCATTTCGAGTTTACCGCAAATATATATATATATATATTGATTTACTCCTCTATACATTTATTCATCAAAATTTATAATTTGTTAGTTAGGAATCTTTCAAATTATAAGCACATATCAATCTTAATATTAATAATAATAATAAGCTTACAATTGTATTTTGAATAATAAATAATAGAAATATGAAACCCAAAGAAATACCACTTAAGATAATAAATAAATAAAAAAACCAAAAAAGTAAAATTCATCCCAAAGTGTAAAATAGAAGAGTTGAATAGTGTGAACATTTGAAAAGTTCCTGCTAAACTGAAAAGGTACAGAGACGAAAAGGCACTGCTAACACACGTGAAGGGCACTCAAACCAGAAAGGAAAGGAAAAAAAGCAAAGAAAAGAAAAGGTACAGAGAGTTAGAGAGAGAGCTTTGGCGGAAAAACAAAAAAAAGAAGAAGAAGAAGGAGGGGGAGGAGGAGGAGCAGGGAAGGAGAGAAGAAGAAGAAGAAGGGGAAGACGTAGAGAGTCGGAGGTGATGCTGAAGGGTGGCTGATCGATGACGGAGACAGAGACGTATTCGGCGCATTGCTGGCAGGGGACAACGAGGGAGGAGCTGGAGGCGAGCTGGTCGGAGATGTGGGGGAAATTGGTGACCTTGCTGGAGTGAGGAGGCAGTGAGCTCAGAGCTGAGAGAGAGGCTGGACCGCTGTAGTGAGCTCAGTTTCCTCCAAAAAGTAAATCAGCCAAAATGCCCATACCGGCCTAAATGACCCGAACCTCACTGAAACACCCGAAATTTGATCCGAGGTGGAATGGGGGGTTACCCCGTACCGGTTTGCATACCGGGACGAGATTTTTCGTCTGTTCAGGCCGGAACGAAACGGAATATACAACTTTGGAATGGACTCCACTTTTATCTTTCTCTCAAAAGTCAAAACACCAAAATAATTCATTACTTGAAATCCAAAGTTGGCAGTAGAAACATTGACCATCTCTAACCATAAAAGGCTGAAATAAAAAAGCACACTAGCTTTCTATTTATCTTGATTGTTGAAGAAACCAAAACCTCATTTGTTTATTTTTTTCTGCTCACTACCCCAAACATTGCTACTCTCCATCTTGATTTTTTTTTCTTAAAGCTTTCTTTGTAGATGATGTGTTCCGACTCTCTCATCAGTAGCCCCTCAATCAGGTGTTTCAAATTTTTTTTGTTTGACTCCATTCTACTCTCTGTAAGGTTTCATAGAATGTTGGTTCAAATTAATTTTACCTGTTTTCAACAATATTGTTAAGGATATTCCTCAGTCGAACTCAAATCAAGCAGTTAAAGAAGATAAAGTTCAAGAGGATATAGATAAAGAGCACTTACCTATAAAATAGATTATCTTTGTTAAAGTTGTTGTGATAAACCATCATAGTGGTTATCTCTTTATGTACTTATCTTATCTGTAAATCAATATAAATAAACAATGCACATTGACCAATTGGCAAGGCAAAACACATATAAACATTCTGCTCTCTTTAACGTCTATATGGTTTTAGAGCCTTAAGATGACTAACGTCAGTTTTTTTTTTTTTTTTTTTTTTCTCACACAGAATTCTTCAAACACCTTCCCTGCAATGACCACTCTTGGCAGCAACTCTACTCTTTCTGTGCTTCCTACCTCCACTCATCTTCCAGTTGTTCATCATCTAGTTACCATCAAATTAACCCGTGACAATTACCTGCTTTGGAAAGCCCAGATAGTTTCCTACCTCCGTGGCCAACATCTCTTTGGCTTCTTAGATGGTTCCCGACTTGTTCCTCTGCAATCTCTCACTGTCACCACTGATGGTACCTTAAAGCTTCAACCCAATCCTGATTTTCAAGCTTGGCTTGTTCAAAATCAGATGATCCTCAGTGCCTTAATCTCCTTATTGACTGAAAATATTTTGGCTTATGTTGTCAAATGCACAACATCTCGAGAAGTTTGGCTCACTCTTGAACGCATGTTCACTGCCCATTCTCGGGCTCGCACTATAAACATTCACTATCAACTCTCCACTCTCAGGAAGGGAGACTCTTCTATTGCTGATTATTTCCACAAATTTACTAGCCTTGTGGACACCCTTGCTGCCACTGATCAATCTCTACAACTAGGGGTGTAATCAGTGAGGTGCGGTGCGGTTTTTTTCGGATTTATGTACCTACACCTTGTAGTGCGGTTTTTCTATTACAAGCACCTGCACCTGCACCTATTAAGATCGGTTTTGGCGCGGTGCGATGAGGTTTGGTGTGGTGCGGTGTAAGTGCGGTCTTGCGGTTTGGGCTGGACTCATTTGGGTTGGATTGGGCCAGTCCTAATGTCAATTTGAATCTAAAAAATCCACATTTACAACAACTCAAAAATTTGGCTAACTATAGCATACAAATATACATCATAGTTTCTAATCTCAACCTGAATATTTAAGAAAAAAAAAAAATTATAACATACATATCTCATAGAATGAATCATAATTTTAAATCTCAACCTGCACATATATATCATCCTTATACAAATATAACTCAATCTCAACCTTCACATACTATTAGCATACAAATATAACGTAACATCACCTGCATATAGCATTAGCATACAAGTATAACATATTAGGAGTGTAATCGAAGAGGTGTGGCGCAGTTTTCTCCGGAGTGCGGTTTTCTTATTACACGCACCTGCACCTACACCTTATAGTGTGGTTTTTCTATTACAGGCACCTGCACCTATTAAGATCGGTTGCGGTTTGGTGAGGTGTGGTTCGGTGCGGTTCTTGCGGTTTCGTCGGTTTTGTCGGTGAAGCTTACACCCCTATCTAAAACAAGAGGAACAACACTCATTTCTTCTTGTAGGTCTCAGCTCCAAATATGAGTCCTTTGTCACCACAGTTCAAATGCGAACTGATCTTATCTCTATTCAATCACTCTATGGGCATCTCCTGTCCCATGAGCTTCGCATGGCTCAAGCACAGCCCAAAGTCGACTTATCCCTTGTTGGCACTCATTTCGCTAGCCGTGGTGGTTCTTCTCGCGGGGGGTGTGGAGGCCGTTTCTTTCATACTTCTCAGGCTGGCCGCAACTCTTTTGGACAATGCACCAACTGTGGTCGTGGTCGTGGTCGTGGTTGTGGCTCCTCCACCAATGGCTCTCGTCCCACTTACCAAGTCTATGGAAAACTTGGCCATGTGGCTCTTACATATTATCACCGTTTTGATAACTCATACTCCAATAATTCCAACATGCAAGCTCTTCTTGTAACCCTTCAATCTCCCATTGATGACAACTGGTATGCTGATTCTGGTGCTACACATCACCTCACAGCTGATCTTGCCAATCTAAATGTTCGTGATGATGAGTACCAAGGCCAAGAACAAATCCGTGTTGGTAATGGTAAAAGCCTTCCTATTAAACATGTTGGGACCACCCAACTTCTTTCTCTTACTTCATCTTTTCAATTAAATGATGTTTTACATGTTCCCCAAATTTCTCAAAATTTACTATCCATTTAGAAATTTACTACTGATTCTAATACCTTTGTTGAACTTCACCCTAAATTTTTCAATGTGAAGGATTAGGCTACGGGGAGAGCAGTGCTGCACGGCCCGAGTATAAATGGACTCTATCCTTTTCCCTTATTCGTCAATAAACACCACCGGTCAAATAAACGTTCTCCTACAGCATTTGTTGGCGAACGTGTTTCACATCCGTAGTGGCACTTTAGATTAGGGCATCCTGCCCTTCGCGCTGTCTCTAGAATTATTTCTCGTTTTGGTCTCCCTGTCCTTCCTAATTCTAATAAAAAATTTTGTTCAGCATCTCTTACTTCCAAAAGCAAGCAACTTTCATTCTCTCCCTCTTCTTCTCAATATAATTCTCCACTAGATTTAATTTATACTGATGTTTGGGGTCCCTCCCCAATTTGTTCTTAACATGGCTTTAAATATTATGTATCATTTTTAGATGCTTCTAGTTGTTATACTTGGTTATATCCCATGACCAAAAAGAGTGATGCATTTAATATTTTTCTTCAATTTCAAAAATATGTTGAATGCTTTTTAAATACTCAAATTAAATCTGTTCAATCTGACTGGGGAGGTGAATATAGCACCATCTCAACATTTTTAAAAAATTATGGCATTGTTCACTGTGTATCCCGTCCTCACACTCATCAACAACAAGGCTTCATTGAGCGCAAACATCGTCATATAGTTGAAACAAGTCTCTCTCTTT
>BKZX01021443.1:0-27519 GCA_014362285.1 Fagus crenata
TTTGGTACGTCGTATTTGGACGACTTGGATTTTTCTATACTCATCAAACATTATTTCAATTGATAAAACCGCTAAAATGCATTCATTATAATATATTTTAATAGAATGTATTTTGTTAAAAAATTAATCTACTATCAATACAAAATTAATATTTTTTATTTTATTTTATTATTCTAACATTAATTAATTTTTTAAAATAATAAAAGTACCAAAAAAAAAAAAATTCTTTTCTTTATCTTTCTCCTCTTATCTTCTTTCTTTCTGTCCACAAATCCCTTCTTCAAGTCTCCTTCAAGTCTTCCCCCCCACCCCAATCTCTTTCCTTCTTTTCTGTCCACAAATCCTCCTTCACATGGTTTAAAATCTTTTAATATTAAATATTTGTTTTAGTCAAATTTGCCAGCCTGACCGTGAGAAATTTATAAATTAGCAAATTCACCTCCCTCTTAAATCTTAATTTGCGTTCACCTAGGTAACTTTCATGGCTAAAAAATTTTCCATCACCTCTGCTTTCATAAACCATGATCAAAAGAAAATTACAAAACTCTAAAAAATAAGCATTTCTTATTAAAGGCAACTATTTAATTTCTCGGTTAGTATGTAGGATAGGATATGATGAAAGTCTAAAGATAAAAATTAGAGTTGCACTCTTTTTGATGGATTCTTTTTTTACTCTTCTATTAATCCACCCAACCTAGTAACCTTCTTTTCTCTAAAAATATATATATATATTATAGCCAAAATTGTTACCTTGGGTTTGATGAAATTTTAAATTAGCAGATCCACAAGCGTTCTCATTAAACTAAGTATAATTTTAGCCTAAATGATTATAAAACACCTATTTTTTCTATTTTAATCAACTTATTTTTCACATCAACTATATCATATTCTTTATTTTTTTTCACCATTCTATTTAAATTTTTTTTTTATTTTTTACTATTACCATTTTCTCTCTCCTCTCCATCAGGTTTTTTTTTTTTTTTTCCTTCTTTCCCCATCCTTCCATCTTCCCCAGTTCAACACACACAGCAAACATCTTCTCTCTCTCTCTCTCTGCTTACTTTCTGCACTGACCACCCAAGCTGTCTCCCATTCTTAATTCTTTCCACCACAAAATTCATCCCCACATGAAAAATAAGCCTAATTCTCAACCCCAATAATTCGAATCCTAAAATCCCGACTCTGTAGATCTCAAACCCACCTTCTGATCTGTAACAGATGCCCCAAGACTCTGACTTTTATCAAAATTTTCTTAAGAAAACAGTTTCCCGGAACCACCGTGAACCCACAAACCCACAATCAACAAACCCATCGTGAACTCACAAGGCGCGAAGTCGAGAGAGAGAGAGAGACACGCCAGAGAAGACGAAGGAGAGAGAGAAAATTAATATTTAAGGGGGGATTAAAGTTTGTTGATGAACAGTAACTTGACCGAACGAGCGAGTAAAACTTTTCTCCGTTTGCCGAATAGAGAGGCTGGTGTTTTTGTGGGTTTGTAGCTATTATTTTGGTGAATATACAGTTTGATGATGCCAGTGTGAATGCTCTACCACACTCTTAAAATTAACTTTACGTTCACGAAGGTATTGTCCATGACTAAATAAATTTCCTTTGCGTGCGCTTTCAGGTGCCATGACCAAGAAGATAAGTATTTGTTATTCAAAAGATTTTCTCAAAATAATATTTTTTAATTTTTAAAATTTTTTTGTAGTGTTGATGGAGGTTGACGAGCCAAAAATAAAAAAATAAAAAAATTCTATTAACAAAATACATTTACCTCATTTTATGGGATTTTTCTCAAATCTTCTCCACTCCCATTTCTTATATTCAGATTTGATCAAGACTGTCCCAATCTGCCTTAACTCTGAAGTTTTGACCCAAGAATCTCACTAGCATGGTTTTAAAAACCGGATCGGACCGGCCAATTCAACCGGGGACCGGTGCCTAGTCTAATTCGATTTCCTTACAAAAACCAAAAATAAAGAAAAGGTAAAGCAAAACCGGAAACCGCTGGTTCAACCGGGAACCAGACCGGTCCAACTAGTTTGACCACTTTTTAAATACAAAAAAAAAAAAATTATTTAAAAAATAATACTAATATGTTAGGTCTACATTAAAGTTAACCCAACATTAAATGTTTGGCTCACACAAAAGGTAACCTAATATTAAATGTTAAATATTTGACTCACACAAAAGGCAACCTAACATTAAATGTTTGGCTCACACAAGGCAACCCAATATTTAATTAATGAATGGTAGGCCCACAAATTAATATAGTCCACCCTCATATTTAAAAGGATTTTGTTAACCAATGCCCTTCGGGCAATGGTTAAGGAGCATTAAATGCTTATATTTTATTAGAAATAACAAATTTTTAATATTATAATAATAAATAGAAAGACTAAAATACTCTTAAAAATTGTTTTTGTATTATTTTAATATTAAAATTTTACTACTTCCTATAAAATGGAAGCATTAAATGCTTCCTTAACCATTGTCCTAAGGGCACTATTTAACATGACCCTATTTAAAATTCTTGGTAGAGTGTAGTATTTATAGAGGAGAAAGTGTATCATTCTCTTTTCTTCTTCCAATGTGGGACAATGAATAAGTTTTCTCACAAGAGTACAAGACAACTAGTCTCACATTGGAAAAACAACAAGTCTTCAAATAGCAAATACTATTTATAACTACATCAAAATACAAAACTAATTAACATATTAAAATTTGAAGACTTAAAATTTAAATTAGGGCATTCAAATTTTAAACTCATACATAGTTTTTAAATCTTCAAATAAGTCAAATAAAGAAAGTTCTTACTATAAATCTAAGAAAATACTATTTTTGACTTATGATATTATCAAATAAACATAAAACATTCTTCTCTGATTTAAATATGATTATTTTGTAATTTTAATATGTTTAGTTACATTTTCTTTCTTTTAAATATATGATGTGAAAACTCATATAAAAGTTTTAAAATTTATTATATATATATTTTTAACTAAATATTATTAGTTAAATTTGTTATATATATTTTATTAATTTATATAATTTAAAAATTATTAATTAAATTATTTATGACATCACTAGTTCGACCACTGGTCGGACCAGTGATACGGGAACCAGTCCCCTTTCCGGTTCTTTCCTTGGTCCGGTTTTTAAAACCATACTCACTAGTGTATACCTGTTTCATAATTTAATTTTTTAATTAAAAAAAATGAAGAAGAAGAAGAAGAAGAAAGATGACAATACGAATTATATATGCATGGACTGGTTGAGTGGCCACTGTTCGAAATTGCAGCCCGTTAAGGAAGAAGGGGCTTTTTAGTTTGATAGCTGTTGAGATCCAAAATCTCACAAAAATTTCAACAAGATCCAAGCACAAACTTTTATTCCTACCAAACTGTATGGGCCAAGCCCAAACAAGGAAGGACAAAATTGGGAAAATGTTTGGAGGGCAAAAGAAACATTTTACACTAATCTTGAGTTCGGCATAGTTTTATCCATGGGCTTGGAACATCTATGAGACCCAAAAGTCCTTGATGAAGTGTCACGTGCAAAATCTCCAAGGATGGCTCTCGCATGTGTGAGATGTGCGATCGCTCCAGATCTTATTCCAAAATTAGGCCTCACTCCTAAGTCTTTAAATCCCCTATAATTTTGAAAGGCCTTAAAAAAAATTGACAGATTAACCCTATACAAAAAATTGAAAATGCCCAAATAATTAAAACAAATATTAAAAACACCCAAATGTTAAAATCAATTTTTTTAAAATAAGCCCAATAATTTATTTCTCTAGTTCAAGTTCTAACTATAATAAAATAACCCTAAAAAATGTAAAAATAAATAAACTTTTCACTCCCCTCTATAACTTAGCCACCTATCATTTTAACAATCCTAGATCTTCAAAATTCATTCACTCATTCGCTTTCTTTCTCTTTAAACGGCTACTTCTAATATCTCATCTCTCTATATCTCTATTACCCTCTAATCTCAATTTATTTTATCACTCTCTCATCTTGATCCAGTAGTAAAAAGTTCAAAGTTAAAATTTGAAAAAGTATTATGTTGATCTTAAAGGTTTTTTAAAACATGATAATTTTTTCTGATCTTGATAGTATTGATTTATTTTTAAGATTAAAAGTCTTATAAGAGATTTTACCAAAAAAAAAAAAAAAAGAGACTGTTATTGATTTACTTAATTTTCTTAAGGATATAAATTGTTTTCCAGATGGATCTATTGCATATAGAATATTATTGACTATACATGTTACAGTCGCATTTGCTTAAGGAATTTTTAACGTTAAAATTATTAAAATCTTACTTGCGATTAACTATTTCACAAGAAAGATTAATGTAAGTGTGTGAAATGGGAAGAGGAATTGTGACAAGGATTCCGACTAATACAAAGATTGAATGGATTGGAATTCACCGTTGGATAATCTGCCAAAATAAGAATAACCTACATACTAAGTTGGAGACCAACCAATGTTGTTGGTTGGAGGCACTCCGCTGAACAAGTTAGGGAAGAAGATCACAATATAAGCTCAAGAAAAATGATAGAATTGAGAGAAAATGAGTGCATACCTTTCTCTCTGGCTTGAGAGGGTTTATATAGGGCTCTCTTAGTGGCGGTTGGTGGGTTCTTCCCTAGATAGTCAAAGAGAAAATTCGACACCATGTCATCCCCAGATGATTCCCGAGGGGAATTGGGCAATGGGCACCTTCCCCATGATTGTAAGGGTGAAGGCCCTATCGCGTTGGCTGATGGCTATAGTTTAGGACCCAACTCATTGGGCTGGCCAATAGGGATAGGCTTACTCAAGCATGTCCATCTTGGGCTTATAAGATTTACCCTCACCCTCACCAATTAACTCTCATTTGGACCATCATTTACATCAATTTATTATTTATCATTCACAGTTTGACATATTCATATTGTTGTAAAAACGTCCTAAAAAATATTGTGTACATAGCTAAAAAAAAAAAAAAAAAAATCTCTTTTTTCACTATCCATTAGTTCTAAAGAAAAAATTGTGTCCGAAACAAGATGATCAATTTCGTACTGTTTCGGTTGGAATGGCCAGAATTTTTCATACCGGTCCAACAGAAACACCCTTTAATCATATCGCTCCAAATTTCAGTACCGGATCGTTCCAGATATACTAAGGGAATTTCGGGTGTTCGAGCCGAAAATAGAAAACTGGCCGGTAAGAGAATAAGAAGAAAAAATCAACAAAAGAAAAAATTGTGTCCGAAATCAAACTGTTTTTTTCACATTCCCTCGAATCAACATAAAAGTGTCTAGGTTCACTTCACTCTCAACTCTCACTATTGCATTACTAAAAAAGATTCTTCCCTTCTCACTCTCTCCCTTCACCTCTCCACCACAACCATGGCCGAGTCCACAACCACAACCACAACCACAACTCGTCCCCTCAAAATCATAGCCGGAGCCGACTCCTTCGGCTGCGACCTCAAAGACACTCTCATCTCCCACCTCCGCTCTCTCAACATCGAAGTCGAAGACCTCGGCACTTCCTCCTACTACACCATCGCGGCCGAAGTCGGTCGCCACGTCTCCTCTCCCCCCACCTCCACCACCACGGAAACCCGTGGCCTCGTCGCTTGTGGCACAGGCGTAGGCGTAGCCATCTTCGCCAACAAATTCCCAGGCGTCTTCGCCGCCACTTGCCTCACTCCAGAAGAAGCTCAAAACGCTCGCTCCATCAACAACTCCAACGTCCTCGCTGTCTCCGGCATGTCCACTTCACCCAGTTCCGCCATTGAAATCCTTGACACCTGGCTCAACACCCCTTTCAAATCTCCATGTCCTGCTTCAAAGTCTGAACCTTGGCCCCAAGAAATCGAGTCCTTCCTCGATACCTCTCTCTCTGAAATTCCCACCATTGGCCCTCAGTTCGATTCTTCTTCTTGTTCCATTTGTTGTTTGGTGAAGAATAGGGAATTGGGTCCGATCGATTTGATCCCAGGTGGGTCTATGAAGATTGTTCGAGAGAGTCCCACATCGGCTATTGTGAGGTTCAAAGCTGGGAGTGTTGAGCCTGCTCATCATCACACTTTTGGGCATGATTTGGTGATGTTGGAGGGGAAGAAGAGTGTTTGGAATTTGAGCAAAAAGGAGAGGTTTGATTTGGGTGTTGGGGATTATTTGTTTACTCCAGCTAAAGATGTGCATAGAGTGAAGTATTATGAAGATACTGAGTTTTTCATCAAGTGGGATGGGAAATGGGATATGTTCTTTGATGAGGATCTTGAGGCTGCTAAGATAGCTATTGAGAAAGAATTGGGAAATGGGTCTGTGTAAAAATGAGTCAATATGTGTTTGTTTGTGTGTTACTAGTGCTATTGAGAAGGAATTGGGAAATGGGTCTGCGTGTAAAAATAAATCAATATGGTTTCTAAATATGTTTTTCTAAGATGTTTATGGGGTTGAGTATTGTGCTACTGAGGAGGAATCGGGTCATGTATCTCTGTAATATAACGAGTATGTATAATAAAACCAACTCTTGTCTTGGAATGTAATGTTAGTATTTTGTTTATTTTGATGTTGTGTTGTTACTTTTGTTTCATTTTTGTTATGTCATGGTTGTTGGTAGGGTCCGAGGGATGTGCTTGCTGTTTACTGTTTTGGTGTTTGAATTCTGTCGAATTATTTTGGTTCAATGTAAATCTCAGGGTTCTCTTGGTTGTTAATGAATCTGACTAGATTAAAATTGAATAAGCTAGACTTAAAGAACCTGGCTAAACTCAAACATTTATGAGATCTTTTAAATATGAATTTGTTTGTTTCATGCTGAAGTTGGCTGTTAAAAAATCTTTATGTGCAAATTGCAATAAAAGTGTTCTTTCGCTTATCTACATTTTCTTAATGGTTCAAGAAAGCATAATGATATATGTAATCAATCTACTTTTCTGTTTGTGAAGCATAATTGATTATTGCCTGTATTGCCTGGTTGATAAGGATTCTTGAAATGATATGTATCTGTTGCTAACAAGGATGGATGATCTAGAGTATAGTTAGGACTGCAATACTTCTCCGGGATTTACTCTCTTTTGAACTGGGATGAGTGGCCTTCTTTTGGCCACTTCAGTAGGTGAAAGAAGTTAGCAGAAGTTAGCTGTCTTTCTATGCTGGTTTAGCTTAGACTGTTTCTAGAGTTCCCTGTGCAAAGGTTGGTCTAAAGTAAATTTTCGTGATGCACTCAATAGGAATTGGGGATTGTTATATGTCAATAAAGCACCCCATACAACAGTCTTTATCAAACTTTCTTCTTAGTCTAGTTCTGAATGCAAATGCTTGCATTCTTGTCCAACATGGATGTTTCTCCTTGACGTCTTCGATGGTAGGTGGATTGGGAGCAATTGTTGATCCTTGATGAGGATTGAGATCCTTGCTGCCTCTTCTGGTCAGTGTATCGCCTGCCCTAGTCTGTCATAGATTCCATTTCAGGGTACCTGACCTTATTGCTAGTAGCTGAACTTGTTGATCCTCATAGTTATAAATATAAAGGAGGTTTATTTGATACTGATCTTTGTAAGACTACATTCTCTACTCTTATATCTTTTCATGATTTTCTAAATTGAGTAACATGGAACATTATGTGTCTGGCAAATAGTCACGTATCTTTGGCCGTGTCCGGCTTTCTGTTTTCTCTGAGCAGCTTAATGTAGAATGGCCTGGCAGTCACTCAGAAGAAGAGTCTAGGTTTCTTCACGACTGGTGGGAGTTTTTGAATAACCATGTGTAAGCTCAAATGATCTTGTAAATTGGTAGGTGTGTTATATAAACAAAGCATGGTTAAGAGAAAAAGCACTATGATCCCCTTTGCACCTTCCCTAAGGTTCAGGAGCAAATAATTGGTCATTTCTTCTTAGATGTCATATTTCTTCTCACGAATGGGAAGCCTCACAGGCTAGTTTAAGGTTTCGCAGGACCCTCCTTTCCACTTATTTCTGAAATGTGTTAAATTTATTTAAGAATAATAAGGTAGATCCTCTGCCTAATGTTATGGCAGTTCTATATTACAAAGATACTTAGACCATATTGAAATATCCAAGTTTTATCCAAGTTTTGCAATTAGTTGAGCTATCATATCTGTACTTTCCTCGATTTGGTTGAATCTTGGATGACAACTCCAATGCTAGTGATGAGCAGTGGCTAAATTCATCAGGGCTTCAATCCTCCACTGTCTGACGCTTCAGCTTACATGTTACTTAGTTCGGCTTCCTATACAAGATTTTCTAAGGCTTATTCCTTACTAATGTTTTATCTCTTGTTTTGTTCCTTTCAACTTGGAGAATTGCAGGGAATAGCAAGTGTCTCCCATTGTCCTCCATTTGTTCTGTTTAGTTCTTTTTCATTTTTCTTTTTTGGCGTAAGATGTCATATGTTGGTAAGTCTGATATCCATGAGCCCCAAATTAATGCAACTTGTGCTTGTTATAATCATGCAACATATCATTGCTCATATAGTGGTTTCATGAAGTTGCCTTAGGTAAAGCTTTTTATTGCAGTTTGCTCAAATCTATAAAGGGAGAACTATTTATCGTTGTGAAGATCCTTGGGCCAGAAGCCAAGTTTTTGCCACTAGGTATCTGAGAGATGTGTTCTACAAATGTTTGCACTGACAAATGTTTTTTTGTACAAAAGCTAATGTTGGACTAATTAAATACCTATAGAAAAATGTTGGACTAATTACCTAAATCTATGGCTCAAATTTCACCCAATATTGGGGGACTTATTCTTTTTTTTTTTTTTTTTTTTTTCTTTTTTCTGTGGAGGTTGGATGGTTTATAAAAATCTGAGATTGATCGGAGCCTGCTTCAGCCCTCCAAAGAATTCAAGGAAGGCAACTGTCCCCCTAAACCCCTCTGGACTCCTCCATAAAACAATGTCTGCCGATCTTCCTTACTTTCTTTTTCTTGTCAATTGTAAGAGCTGCATTTCAGATGTCTCTCCAATCCTTTGCTGCTTTAACATGATTACATCATGATACTGGAATCCATCTCTGTTTCTTCCATTCCTTGTGGAGAAACAAGCTGTCACAACAGTCCGTATTTCATTTTGCGCGGCAACAATGGCAATGAGCGTAGTAGAATTGGAGGAGCTTCTGTTTGCAGAACAGGTTCAAAAATCATTTTGCGAGAAAACGATTGTGATGAGAACGATGATGCCAATGTGTATTGTGGTACCATTGCTTTGTATTTAATACCAATTTTGTGAAGCAATAATCGCAATGAAAATGAAGCTGGCAACAATGTTTGTACTGGTGTTGGGCCTTGTAGCCCAGTTATATTCTTTGGTGGAATTGCTGTCATATGAAATTCATTTTCAGATTAGAACATGAAAAAAACATTATGATATGGTTCTGTCAATAATTTTCATATAATGCATACAATGGATACATTTTGTACAATAACATCTACAAATGTGAGAAATGAAATCATAGGAACATACTCAGTTGTGGAGCAAAGACACGACCACCAAATGAACTTGAACATTGCATGGTACAGAAAATGGTGCATGATACAATACCCCCATGCAACCTTGATTTACAACCTGGGGTACACTCTCTAGTGCACCCCAATAAGCTCATTGTCTCTTGGGCCTTATGGCTTGCAGCAAGAATGATAAAGCTCATAACTAGCAATCCACAGTTTATGCTATCAGCCATCTCTCTCTCAAATCTTGCTTGTGTGTTTGTGTGTTGGAGTGCAAGGAGTAGAAGAGAGATGTAGGCCTATTTATAATGACTTGAGATTGTTAATTCGTTTAACTCTTAAAGGTTAGATTTGGCTGTAAAAGTAGTGTAGTTGGTTGATAACTCAAGGTTCGAATGAAATACATTTTGAGGTTTGTTTGAATATGGTGAAGTGGGGTTCATTGTTGAGTGCCTAGCGTGTATCACCTTTCTTATTTTATCACTGCTCTCTCTGTCAACAATCCAACAGTTACCTATTTGGAGGGTGCTTGGTAGATGTAGTTCTATGATTTTTAGCTAAAAAAAGGAATGGTAGTTCAAAAGGTGAGTAGTTCTATTTTGGGCCTTTATATGCTAAGTGTTACTAACATTTTTTTTTTAATGGAAAGAATAACACAATTTTATATGTCACACTTACAATAAGCAAATTGAAGGTAGAAAAAATATTTCTTTATTATAAGATCATTGGGAGTGGGTATTGGGTTCCAATCAACAAAACTCAAAATTGGCAAGTTCTTTTGTCACCTAATAAGTAAGAAGGGATTTGGAATCAAGTTTTACCTTAAAAACAGAAAAAATAAAAATAAAAAAATTTATTGATATCTTGGTCGGATGGTAATTTTATATACAATATATATAATAATTAAAAATTTACTGGTGAATACTATAAATTATCATTGGTGAAATAATACAACAATAACAACAAAGTTTTATTCTAAATTTAGGATTAAATATGAATCTTCACTAGACCAATAGAAGAAATATTGCTATATTGTTTAGTATTTGTGCGAAAAATTAAAGAGTGTATAAAATAAGGTCCTGTAAGGCTTTAACAGATTCTTACAATTTATTGTGCATAGATTATAACAAGAATAATAATGATTTAAGTTTGTAACCGAAAACCCAAAATACAAAAGGATAAATGCCTATCAACGTTTCGAGAAGAAACAGATCCCCCCTTAAATGAAATTTTTGAGGCCCTCAAACAATCGAAGCTAATGTCAATGAATGTCAAAAAGATCAATTTCTTCATTCCCTATTTATTTTTGCTCAAAAGGAATTGATTGCAGTTGCTATAAATTTATAATACCTATATAATATTGAACAATCTTAATGTTACACAGTTTTTTTCTTTTATGAATCAAACAAAGAACATATGCCAGTAAGACAAGTTTAGTTTTTTCCATGCCACTATGAACATAAAATGGGGGGGTGCATTACACTCATTGAACTTTTTTATTTTATTTTATTTTTTATTTTTTATTATTCCACTGCTCTTACATTACAAGGAGAGGAGATGCCATTTGAACTAAAGCTCATTGGCTTTCTTTTCTTGTTTTTTTCATTGGAGTTCTTTTTTTTTTTTTGACAAGATTGTATATATAAATGCAGATGGATGAGATTGATTGCATGATTCTCCTGTAATTGATATTTCATTCTTGATATAATTCCCTCATATTACATACAAATTGAACAATCGTATTACATATAAACATTTAGACTTTATAACAGTTTCTTTAATCATTTTTCTTAGTGACATTCATCTGCTTCACGGACTATGGATTTCGTGCAGATAAGGAAAGGGCTCATCAGCTAACAACTTACATAACAAGAATTTATTCTAAATTTTAACAACATTACTTATCTGTTATTGCAAAACAAACAAAGATGTCATATACTCATATAATATAAGACATTGTTGGAACCAGTAACCAACTTATTATACTACACTTGATCTTATATGTTGTGATATCTCAATTATTGAACTCAAATTTGACAATTTCATCAAAATATATTCCACTTTAGCTTTAGATAGTATTGTTAAGCCAAACAAGAAATACGACTATTAGTGGGAGAAAAAAAATGAATCATCCTGAATATGGTTAAAAGGAAAAAGAAAATGATTCTGGCTAAACATTGTTAATTTACATCAATCTACGGCAAAGGCAGAAATCATCTCAGGACGAATGACTCGATATCAAGAAAAAGAGATGAGCTATGCAAACTCAAACGGTTTAATCACTAACCAATATGCTCAACACATAATCATGAGAAGAACCAAAGATAAGACTTCATCTCCAAGACTCCTCTTTATTTACTGCTAGGACAAACTTTAATTTGGATTAAGCTTCAACCAGATGGCATCAAACACGAGCTGTTATAGGTCATGGTGGGCAGTTGTTAGAGAGGCCATATTCTTTGATGTGTAAAAAAGTGACACCAAGTAGAACAAGTGTCGTTCGTTTTTGGTCTGCATCCTGCACAATAAATGTCAAAGAATTGGTCCATCTCATAAAGAAGAATTAGAACTTACCAATTTGTTAAAATTCAAAACAAAATCAATAAGCCAGCATGGTCATGCAATTATGCGGCTTGCATTTTTCTTTACTAATTCTGTTTGGTCATATTTATGAATAATAAAACCGAATGATACCAAAAATATTAAATAATAGCTAATAAAAGTTAGTTTTTGGAGACATGTCCATTACCTTAAATGCTAAGTCTTGGTAATTGTTAAGAACCACCTCCAACATTTCCATTAATTGGGGCCCTCCAAACCATTGGCCTGTAGTTTAAGACATAATACATTGTCAATGTATATTAGCCAATCTAAATCCTAACAGAATGGTTCCTGTAGAAATTATTCACACTATTTGTGGTTATGTGGAGAGGTTTAAGGTGCATCAAGGTTGACAAATATTCAAAGCTCCAATTACAATATACTTGTTGGATAATCACTAATATCATCTACAAATATGTACACTTTTTATCAAGGATCTACTTGCTCTAAATACTATAGGACCTGGAACTACAAATCTAATGCTAGATCTTTGATAATTAAGCAATTATTGGGAAAATTGTTCAAAAGAGCAAAAACTTGAACATCAATTGAAGCTTTTAATTTAACAATATAATTTGTGATATACCAATCAAGTGTCTGTATCATTACTTTTTCAGGAGAACTAAACAAAGATAAGTGTATAGAACTAATTCAGAAGGAAAAAAAAAAAATGCCTTAGTAAAAAGGAGAGTTCAAGTACCTGAACTTGCTTCCTTTACTAATGAATCTCAGCTATTCTCCCAGAAGAAAAATAACTATAAAATAGCCCTACAACAAAATTATGCCGAAATGTTATTAATAGCTTAATTAAAGTCAGTATATCGGTGAAGAAATACAAGTTCACTTAGGTTTTTGGTTTCAAAGAAAAAATAAACAGAGAAGAGAGTAGGAAGTCAGCTTTGGAGGTGTTTATCACTTGCTTTCTGTGATGTTTGTATTATTTTGAGTATGGCAATCATTGGACAAGGGAGACCGTTCCCTTCGCATAACCTTCTTTTAAATGAGGGAAACTAGAAATCAGCAAAATCTGTAATTTGGTGAGGCATACCATGGGAGCAGATGAAGCACAGCTAATTGAAATCATAAGTATTGAACATAGCACTTGAAGAGAACTTTCATTTTTCAATTTGTGGGACAGAATTCAAGCACCTTCAATAACATATAGATCTAATGTAAATTTCAAAATTGCAAAAAAAAGATGTATAACATGTAATTAATGTACCAAGGCCATATACTACAGCAGTGATGTCTCTGAATGATTTTACAAATTATAGGGGAAAAAATTGAAAAAATACATTAACCATGAGCAAAAATGAAAGATTCATGAGAGCACACCAAAAGTGACATATAAGGTCATGTATTAATATCTGAAATATTGGATATACTATTGCAAATTTGAATCAAAAGCCAGCAAAAACTTTTTTTATAAGTAAATCAAAAGCCAGCAAAAAGTTTATGCCTGATTATCAAAAATTGAAAAGGGCAATACAATTAAAAAATAACAACTTGCTCTCTGATTTTCCAAAATTCTAAACTCTTCTTATCATTTAGAAATCTTTAATGATCTCAACTTTTGAATTTTATTAGCTGCATAGATTGATAGTCTCTAAACCTTAATCATTCCTGAATAATTTCGAAAAATATGAAGGTAAACCAAGCAAAAGAGGAGAAGAGGAGAAGAGGAGAAGATTTGATAGAAGTTACCTTCAATAAACATGTGTCGGCTTGCGATTATATAATCAATTATTCCTCTAGCTGGAAAAAATAGACATATTGTCTCAATTGCCTACACATGACAACATTTTGTATAATTACAAGTAAGAAAAAGAAAAAGTATTCTCAAAACAATCTTGAAAAGATTCAAATAGATGCCTCAATGTCCAAGGCTCCTTTCATCTCTTGCTAGGGACTAACTATGATTGACAAAAAGTTTCAGCTGCGGTTAATGGCTCTAAAGAATGAGATGTCACAGGAGGACAGGGTTGGTCATTAATGTCTAATGTTTCAAAAACCGCTACACCAAGTAGAACCAGTTGATGCTTTGTTGGTCATTAATGTCTAATGTGATCTATTTTTGGTTAGCATCCTCGACTAACAATGACATCCTACTCATTCACAAAAATCACAACTTACCCCTTTGTTAAAGTCCAAAAAACTTGAGAAACCATCAGTAATGCATTTATCCAGGCACTTCAGGTGTGAGTCCCTTACTGATCTGCTGTGTTAAAAGAAACAAAAACAACAATATTGGAGCATGTGTTGTATCTTGCCTTTTCTAAATCATTATGGAAGACGTTAGAATGTACCAACACCATGGTAGCTTAAACTACTTGTATCAGTACTGATCATAAGTGAATAACCTTATAAAACTTTTCACTCCTATTTATAAGTTACAAAACCAAACTCCAAAACAAATTGCAATATGAATATTGCATAATAGACAAGTAGCATTAGTTTTTAGAGACAGATCCATCACCTTATATGTAAGTGATTGGCAGCATCCTCCGACCAGTTGCATGATCTAGAGCAATCAGAATGGTCACCTGTTGGGTTAGACAATAACATAAAGCTTAAAAGAAAAAAAAAAAACACAACAAATGATGGAAAACCTTAATTGAAGCTAGTATTTTTTAAAATGTTATAATAAAGATGTAGAAATGTTTTTGATGGCAACCAACAAGTAAAAATACAAACTAGAGTTGTCTACCTCATAATCCAGTAAGCGCTGTTGAAATCATCGGCATGGGGGCTTCAAGTTCGGAAACTATAACATAACAACATTTGATTTGAAAGGCAGAAGAATTATCAAGAATCCTGTATATTAACGAAAGAAAATACAATTGCTAATTTTATAGAGAGGAAATGGAAGCAACTATTGCGCAAGCACAGGAAAATCCTTGGCCTCACCTAATGCATTGTTGGTAGTGTTGTCAAGTATAGTATACTGATAAACACTTGTAAATAAATATACGACATAGTTCAAGTTTACCTACACCTAGAAACATTTAGGGAGAGAGAAAACTCAAGACAATAAAATCAATTGAGTTTCAGTACAATCTTCAAGCAGTCTATTTACTAGTAAGATGGCATATCCATAGTCATAACTAGATATCAGAAAAAAAATGCAATCAGGATCTAATTCAATTTGAGTTGAATCTCAAGACACTCTTCCTTTTGGGCACAGTAAATAGGAAATAAATTTCACGCACAACTCTAAATAGGAAAAAATAAATATTTTATGTCATCCATTATTTCTCAATTTTGAAAACTAACATCAAAATACGAAAACCTGCAATGCAAAACCCCAAACCTAAGGGTGAATGTGGTACTATAAAAATGACTCTTGGTATTTATACACATAAAGAGCACTAATTATTAGAAAACTGACAAGTCAAAACATTATAGTGAAGACAATGCAATAGAAACAAGTAGACAGAATATTATATGTAAAATTAATTAAAAAAAAGGGGAATTCATTGAAACAAATTTTTTTGAAAGTTTACATATGCTGTGCAGCAGAATATGTTACATGGAGATAAAGTTTGAAACAAAAATTGAAGGGATATCGCTATAAGAAATATGGTAAATGAAAAAACTAAAAAATTAGTTTATTCCAAAGTGAAATGTTAGAAAAAAGGACATTTTATACAAAATTCCAATTTAAGATCAATCTTGAGCTTAGAATAGGAATCAAATGTTTATCTGAATCTTTGGAACAGGGCGAATCTTGGACCACTCTGTGTGAAGTGCATGAACACTAATTGGGAAATGAATGATAACCAAAATCTATAAATAGTATATAAACAACAAATTTAGTAAATAGTATATGAAATTGAAAGTAGAAAAAGGGACCAAAAGAAAGGAACCACAATAGGTTTTGTTGAAAAAGAGAAATCAAATGGGAAGAAGACAAGAATGAGAGAACTCACAAATTTCAATGAAACAATTGCATGGGAACCAATTTAAAATTCCCTCCGTTGTGATTCTTGGACTAAGACCAATCTTTTACAAATGGAGCAACCCTTGCTGTTTCCGTATCCCTTTCAAAGCGAGTGGTAAGAAACAAAACATCCAGCTTTGACAACCATTCCGGGAAACTTCCATTTAGCTTTCCATAGAAAGGAAGCGCACCTCCTGCTTTGCTGGTAGGTAGTAGCAGTTCTTGTTAAAGTTACCCCAGCACCACTGCAAAGGCTCATCAAATTTTAATGCCTCCAACTAAGGACATATAGGTGTCAAAGTTGTCCAAACAGCTAAGTACACCAAAAGAACATTTAGGCACCAAAATGGGTGGTGAAGTATCCTTGACATTGGAAACGAATCCTCTAATAAACAAGAATTTACTGTGGCTCTTACATCCCAAGAATTGTCTAAGTGGTACCTGTGAAAAACAGAACAAGCAGAAAAAGGAAGACAACAATTTTACGTGGTTCGGCTATAAACGCCTACATCCACAGAGTCTCTTTTATTTCTATATTTTGCAGTACAAATCTCTTTGGCAGGGCCTTGTTTATATACACAATCTTGGGGAAGATAATCCCTAAACTTATTCAATCTGTATTTATCACCATATTCGTTGCCTTCCTTTTCCTTTTGATTTTACTGATTAATCAGGCCTGACTTTGTTGATTTGGTTGGTGCACTTGCCTTATTTGTTAGATCTTCAACACTCCCCCTCAAGTTGAAGTGGATATTCAGGACACCCAGCTTGCCAAAGAAGGAATTCAGCTTGTGATTGCCCAAGTGCTTTGGTGAATAAATTTGCTGGAAAAGATAGAAAAAATGCTAGGTAACAAGTTAAAAAAAAAAAATGTTGTAGGAAAAAAGAGAGGGAAGAGGGGATAATTGGCATGAATGTTATACTTATTGGATTGAATTAATACTTTATATATTAGAAGAGAAGAGAAGATATGAGAAAACTTACCAGCTCTTATAAACTTCCATTAGCTTGGGACTAGAGGTAAACGTCCAGCTGAACACAATAGATATGTTGTCCCTATCTGCACATCGAGGAAGTAAATTAAACAAGAAATAGCCAAAGACAAAGAAAAAGAAAAAGATTTGGGGAAACTGAAGAGAGAAAGGAAGAAATTGGGGTCAATTACGAAAATATTCCTAGGTTGATGTATAAGAGAAGAGAAAAGGATGAGCTCGGAGAAAACTTTAACTGGTCTTCTGTCCTAATAATGTATATGATCTTCAAACTGCTTTTTGTTTAATACATTCACAAGTGTATATAATTGGAATATGGGCAATCCTGGAACACTCTGCGCTACTTCCCTTTTCCACATTTTTCCTTTAATTTGGAGCAATGATGAATATTCAGCTCTTCTGCTGGCTTGGGAGTGGACTAAAACTCCAGCTGAACACAATGGATATGCTGTCCCTATTGCCTGCAGATCAAGCTAACATATTTATTTGATTGAATAATCTTTTAGTTAATATTGAGGATCCATTTGTTGTTAGTTTTGTAAAATAGAGATGGAAACAAGTGAAAATTTTGAGGTTTATTTTGCAGAAAGTATTGAAGCAGAGCAATGTAGGGACAACATATCTATTGTGCTAGCAAGAGTGATCTCTCTTTCTCTATTTATGTTTCCGTAATTAGAGACTTTTGTTCTTTCAGTTATTTCGTATAAAATTTATGGCTGTCAAGTGTGCGACAAACATGTATTCACTATATCATTTGACTCTTCTTTGTTTTTTTTAGTTTATTTTATTTTATTGTTATCTATAGTTATTTGCTTATAGACTGAATATTTTAAAAAGAAACCTCACAAGTGATACAAGGAGTAAAGCTACTGAATACTTAACACTCCTTTGTTTAAGTATATTGTGGGTAAAGATATTGAAAATTACTTTTTATTATAAGCAACAGAAATTCATTAAAAAACTGCAAAAGTGAGCACCACCTAGTACATGGGGAGTATACAAAGGAACCACCAAAAAAGGAAACAAGAAAAAGAAAAGAAAGAAGAAAAAAAAACAGATAAGAAGACAAGCCAATATTAATTACTAAAATTCAGATCATCTGGAAAATCCAAGAAACAAAGGGGAGAGTTGTTGACAGAAGCACAAAATGAGATGGGAAAAGACAGAAAATTTCTGTGGAATCAATCAGCTTCTAGCTGTCCACTAAAGTGGCTTTAAACTCTAAACTAAATAAGCTCCAGCCAATTCTATTTCATCAAAGCCTACTATTTGCCAGAAATAAGAATATATAAAAACTTATAGCAATTATTGACATGTTGCCTTCTAAGTTGCCAAACTCCATCCAAATCTCCAACACAACAAAATTGAGTCCCCAAGATTAAGTAAAAGTACTAGAAAAAATTGCTACTTCTGGATTTAACACACAGATGGAGCTAAGTACCAAGCACACCAAAATGAAAAAGCTTATCAATCAAAGATTGTTTTTGAGTCACAAAGTCTTCTCTGCAAGAATTCATATTCTTGCATTAACCATTTGCGTGCTCTAAGGCCATTTGTGATAGCTTATATTTCATACGGTTCTTCTCAAATAATTGCAAATAATTTCATAAACTGGAAAATCCACCCAAAAGGGAGACATGAACTTTCAAGTGTAAGGTGTCAGCTAATTTGCAAACTTTCCAATGATAAGAGTGGTTGGTGAGATTAATATCTACTAAATTAATTCAAGGCCCATTAACCTAAATTGTAGCATTCATACTGGGATCATCACAATGAGGTTAGCAGTATCTATCATTGTATAGGATTTGGGGATAGTGAAGAGAGAAAGGAAGAAATTGGTGGAAATTACTAACCTAAACGTCGCCTTCCTTTTGCATTTGATTTTGCTGATTAATCGGGTCTGACTTCATTGATTTGGTAGGTGCACTGGCCTTATTTGTTTGATCTTCAACACTCTCCTCAAGTTAGAGTGGATATTCAGGACATTCAACTTGCCAAGAAGGAATTCGGCTTGTGATTTCCAGAGTGCTTTGGTAAATAATCTGCAGGAAAAGATGGAAAAGATGCTAAGTAACAAGTTAAAAAATGTTGTAGGAAAACAGAGAGGGAATAGGGGATAATTGGCATGACTGATATACTTATTGGATTGAATTATTTAATACTTTATATAGTAGAAGAGAAGAAAAGATTTGAGAAAACTTACCAGCTCTTATAAACTACGTTTAGCTTGGGACTAGATTAAAACTTCCAGCTGAACACAATAGATATGCTTCCCCTATCTGCACATCGAGGAAGCAAATTTAACTGATTAAATAAAAATAGCCAAATACAAAAACATAAAGATTTTGGGAAACTGGAGAGCAAAAGGAAGAAATTGGGAGAAGAGAACAGGATGAGGTTGGAGAAAACTCACTGGTCTTCTGTTCTAATGTTCATATTTAATCCTGGACCACTAAGCGCTGCTCCCCTTTGCACATCTTTCCTTTCATTTGGAGCAGAATATCCAGCTCTTCTGTTGACTTGGGAGTGAACTAAAAATATAAATTAATTTTTCCTCCCGCTGAACACAATAGATATGCTGTCCCTATTGCCTGCAGATCAAGGTAACATATTTAACTGATTGAATAATCCTTTAGTTCTTTGAATAATGAGGATCCATGTGTTGTTAGTTTTGTTAAATAGGGATTGGAACCCATGAATAATTTGAGGTTTATTTTTCAGAAAGTATTGAAGCAGAGCAGTATATGTAATCTTAGAACAATTGTGCTAGCAAGAGTGATATCTCTTTCTCTATTTATGTTTCAATACTAAGAGACTTTTGTTCTTTCATTTATTTCTTATCAAATTTATGAGGCCTATGGACTTAAGAAGCAGAATCATAGTCATCTATTCAAGGTGTCAAGTGCGGCAAACATGTATTCACTACATCAATTATCTCTTATTTCAGTTTTCTTAAAAAAAGAGTTGATAAGAATACAAGCCAAAATTCAGATCATCTAGAAAATCCAAGAAACAAAGGGGAGAGTTGTTAAAAGAAGCACAAAATGAGATGGGAAAAGATAGAAAATTTATGTGGAATCAGATTCTAGCTGCCCACTAAAGTGGCAATAAACTCTAAAATAAATAAGCCCCAGCCAATTCTATAAAACCTTATAGTAATTATTGACATGTTACCTTCTAAGTTGCCAAACTCCAACACAACAAAATCCAGTAAATAAAAGTACCAAGCACGCCAAATTGGAAAAGCTTGTCAATCAGAGATTGTTTTTGAGTCACAAAGTCTTCTCTGCGAGAATTCATATTCTTGTATTAACCATTTGCATGCTCTAAGGCCATTTGTGATAGCTTATATTTCATTGCAAATAATTTCATAAACTGGAAAATCCATCCAAAAAGGAGAGACATGAACTTTTCAAGTGTAAAGTGTCAGCTAATTTGCAAACTTTCCAATGATAAGAGTGGTTGGCGAGATTAACCTAAAACGTAGCATTCATAAATGTTAAGATACCCAAAAGGATCATTTTATAGTTTAATGGTTTTAAGAACGTGAAGAGAGAAAGGAAGAATTTGGGGCAATTACGAAATGGAATATAATCAAATCAGAGAAGAGAAAGAGGATATAAGATATGAATAAACGTACCGATCGTCTCTCTTAATCTTCAGATTCATTCCCTTTGATATATTCCTCATCAATTATGATAATTGGAATATCGGCAATGTTTAACCACTCTGCGCCGCTCCCCTCTATGCATCTTTCCTTTAATTTGGGGCAATCATAAATGTGTAATTTGGTGAGGCATCGCATGGCTTGCGTTCTTGGCAGATACATCAGGTTATTGCACCACAAAAGATACAGCTTCTGAAGAGAAGAAAGGTTGCCCAAGCACTCAGGCAAAGCTTCCATTCCATCAAAATTGGCTATCAACAGAACTTTAAGGGCAGTGAAGCTTTGAATTTGGTCTAGGAGAGAGTTGAGTTTAGCCCACCCATTCAAATATAGATGTTCGATGGAGTGTTGGATGGAAGTGGAATTGATGAGACTGGGGAAAGCTTCCAGCATCTCACAAAACGGACCAATCTTCAATGTCTTCAAGGATTCTGGTAACCCCTCTGAGATACGCTTCAAGTTTGGGCATTCCTCTATTCTCAATATTTGAAGAGACATACAGGATTTTAGCCCAATCGATAGAACTTCAACACCGCACCATGACATTACCAATTGTCGAAGGGAAGCAGCACCTTCTATACTTGGAAAAGTTCTCAAATTCGGACAATGATCAATTTGTAATTGGGTAAGAGAACTAAATCCTCTTAAATCTGGAATTGATATCAAATTAGGGCAAAAAGAAATCATCAAGCGTTGAAGAAGGGGCATGACACCATGTATGCTTGGAAAACACCTCAGATTACCACAACCAATTAATTCAAAATTCTCAAGGAAATGAGTTTGTGCAGTCCGTCCGGTATGTAACTCAATTTCCAACATTGCCTTATGTGGAGTGAATGGAGTGAGGTGCAGAAGGCCCATACATCCTGATGTCGTGAGATGGATTCTAACTCACTACACAAGCTTATCTCCAGAGACATGAGACTTGTATTATTCTGCAATAACTGCTCTGGCAAACAAGCAAGTTGTGACACGCTCTCTATGACAAGGGATGTAAGTGTGGTAAGCTTGCTACTAATGTTTTCAAATGCCTTACTACAGATTTCCGAAATCTCTAATTTCTTAAGAGACAGAAAATGACATGGAGCACTTGTTAGTTTAGCACAGCCTTCAATAATCAACTCCTCGAGGCAAGGAAACACCTCACATGTTGCTGTTGTAAGCTCCTTTGCATCCTTCCACTCCACGAGATTCATCATAGAACTTAATTTGAGTCTTCTCAATGTCGGAAACAATGCATTTTTATAATTGTCATCACTGTAAAACTTGGTTCCTATACATCTTACATTATCCATTTCATTTATTTCAAGAACCTTAAGACATGGTAGATGCCCAAGAGTGGGAACTTCCTCACATTTGTTACAACTCCTGAAATGGGAAAAGAAAGAAAATTTATGTGAAATCAGCTTCATGTTATGGACAAAGTGGTTTTAAACTCTAAACTAAGTAAGCTCCATCCAATTCTTTTTACTAATGACCAAATATATGCCAGAAATAAGAATATATAAAATCTTATAGTAATTATTGCTAAACTCCAACAAGATAGATTTGAGAAAATTTACCAGCTCTTATAAACTTCCATTAGCTTGGGACTAGATTTAAACTTCCAGCTGAACACAATAGATATGTTGTCCCTATCTGCACATCAAGGAAGCATATTTAACTGGTTAAATAAGAAATAGCCAAAGACCAAAACATAAAGATTTTGGGAAACTGGAGAGAGCAAGGAAGAAATTGGGGTCAATTACGAAATATTCCTAGGTTGATGTATAAGAGAAGAGAAGAGGATGAGGTCAGAGAAAACTTACTGGTCTTCTGTCCTAATAATGTATATGATCTTCAAAATGCTTTTTGTTTACTACGTTCACCAGTTCTACTCTCCTTTCCACCTCTTTCCTTTCATTTGGGGCAATGATGAACATTCAGCTCTTCTGTTGAATTCAGAGTGGACTAAAACTCCAGCTGAACACAATGAATATGCTGTCCCAGTTGCCTGCAGATCAAGGCAACATTTTTAACTGATTGAATAATCTTTTTAGTTCTTTGAATGTTGATGATCCATGTGTTGTTAGTTTTGTTAAATAGGGATGGAAACCTGTGAAGAATTTGAGGTTTATTTTGTAGAAAGAATTGAAGCAGAGCGATGCAGGTAATCTTGGAACAATTGCGCTAGCAAGAGAGATCTCTCTTTTTCTATTCATGTTTCAGTAATTAGAGACTTTTGTTCTTTCAATCATTTCTTATAAAATTTATGAGGCCTATGGACTTAAGAAGGAGAATCATAGTCATCTATTCAAGGTGTCAAGTGTGGGGAAAACATGTATTCACTGTATCATTTGACTCCCCTTTCAAATTATTTTAGTTTATTGTTATCTATAGTTATTTGCTTATAGACTGAATAATTATATAAAAATAAATAAATAAATAAAAATAAAAACCTCACAAAATACAAGGAGTGAAACTACAGGAACCAGGGCCTAAATGATTTAGGCTAAATCTGAAAGCATAAGGCCGGGAAAATTGTAAAAAACATTTGCATGCTCTAAGGCCATTAGTGATAGCTTATATTTCCTTCATGGGCTCTTCTCAAATAATTTCATAAACTGGAAAATCCACCCAAAAAGTGTCAGCTAATTTGCAAACTTTCCAATAATAAGAGTGGTTGGTGAGATTAACCTAAAACGTAGCATTCATGAAACGTATAATTTGATGGTTTTAAGAACAGTCCAAACAGACCCAAAATGATTTGGGGAACGTGAGGAGAGAAAGGAAGAATTTGGGGGCAATTACGAAATGGAATATAATCAAATCAGAGAAAATAAAGATGATATAAGGTATGAATAAACGTACCGATCGTCTCTCTTAATCTTCAGATTCATCCCCCTTTGATATGTAGTAAATCAATTTCGATATTTGGAATATGGGCAATGTTTAACCACTCTGCGCCGCTCCCCTCTACACATCTTTCCTTTAATTTGGGGCAATCAAAAATACGTAATTTGGTGAGGCGTACCATGGCTTGCGCTGTTGGCAGATACATCAGCTTTTGGCAGTTCTGAAGAGATAGCTTCTGAAGAGAAGAAAGGTTGCCCAACCACTCAGGCAAAGCTTCCATTCCATCAAAAGTGGATATCCACAGAACTTTAAGGGCAGTGAAGCGTTGAAATTGGTCTGGGAGAGAGTTGAGTTTAGGCCACCCTTTCAAATATAGATATTCGATGGAGTGTTGGATGGAAGTGGAACTGATGAGACTGGGGAAAGCTTCGAGCTCCTCACAAAACGGACCAACCTTCAATGTCTTCAAGGATTCTGGTAACCCCTCTGAGATACGCTTCAAGTTTGGGCATTTCTCTATTCTCAATATTTGAAGAGACGTATAGGATTCTAGCCCAATCGATAGAACTTCAACACCGCACGATGAGATTACCAATTTTTGAAGGGAAGCAACTCCTTCTATACTTGGAAAAGTTCTCAAATTGGGACAATGATGAATTTGTAATTGGGTAAGAGAACTAGGAGTACAGGATTCTTGCCCAATCGATAGATTTTCAACACCGCATTCCTCTATTATCAATTGTCGAAGGGAAGCAGCACCTTCTATACTTGGAAAATTTCTCAAATTGGGACAATGATGAATTTGTAATTGGGTAAGAGAACTAAATCCTCTTAAATCTGGAATTGATATCAAATTAGGGCAATAAGAAATCTTCAAGCGTCGAAGAAGGGGCATGACACCATGTATGCTTGGAAGACACCTCAGATTATAACACCAGTGTAATTCAAAATTCTCAAGGGAAATGAGTTTGTGCAGTCCATCCGGTATGTAACTCAATTTGCTACAGTTCCATAAGTGGAGTGAACGGAGTGAGGTGCAGAAGGCCCATACATCCTGATGTCGCGAGATCGATTCTAACTCACTACACTCACTTATATCCAGAGACATGAGACTTGTATTATTCTGCAATAACTGCTCTGGCAAACAACCAAGTTCTGACACTCCCCATATGAAAAGGGATGTAAGCGTGGTAAGCTTGCTGCTAATGTTTTCGAATGCCGTACTGCAGATGTACGAAATCTCTAATTCTTTAAGAGACGGAAAATGACACGGAGCACTTGTTAGTGCATCACAGCTTTCAATAATCAACTCCTCGAGGCAAGGAAACACCTCACATGTTGCTGTTGTAAGCTCCTTTGCATCCTTCCACTCCACCGGAATATGAGTCTTCTCAAAGTCGGAAACAATGCATTTCTGTAATTTCCATCACTGTAAAACTTGGTTCCTATACATCTTACATTCTCCATTTCATTTATTTCAAGAACCTGAAGACAGGGTAGATGCCCGAGAGTGGGAACTTCTTCACATTCGTTGCAAGAGCTTAAAGTGATCTCAATCAAATTGTCAAATAGCGACAACCCATCCCTAGCATCACGACCAGTCAACATCCATGATGGGAATTTCTTTCCTTTATAGCCTTCAATTGTTAAGCTTTTCAAATTTTGGTGAGGCTGGAGGCCTTCCAACACCTCTTCATCGTTATTGTGGTTGGCTCCTTCTATACTCCAATTCCAGTGAAATCCCAACTTGTATATTTTGGCATTTCTTGCTAAATTTACATTCCTGGCTTCTACATTATCTCTCACATGCTCTAGATTGTAGATGTCTAATTCTCCGCTGAGTTGGTTTAAGCGTCCTAATTCTTCCAACGAACAACCTGCATCTTGACTCACAGTAAAAAATGGTAATGTTTGAAGAGAAGTCAACCGCCCAATATCTTTAGGTGTCCTCTTGATAAAAGGATGATCAATATAAATATGTCTCAAGTTAATCAAATTGCTTACATCATTTGGAAGCATGCTGAGAAGAGAGCAATTTTCAATTCTTAAGGTCTGCAAATTGTAGAGCTTAGTGAGGGACCTTGGCAATGCTTCGATGTTAGTGTTTGCGATGTGAAGAAGCCTCAAATGTATTAATTGACCAATTGAATCCGGCAACTCTGTTATAATATTCCCAAATAACTTTAAAACACGTAAACATTTAAAATTTGAGAACATGTTGCCAAAGTCAGCATCTTCTGAAACTAATGTGTGCAGTTTCGTGAAACCATCTTCTAGAATTGGAATTTTGGGTACTGCTTTGCCATTAGATCGAACCACTAATCGTCGTACGTGATTGATATCATTCATCGAACCCCCTTCCAAAATTTGAATTTCAAATTTTGAAATTGAGAGCGCAAGATCATGCACCAAATCATGCATCTTGCAGCTGATAATATTACCATAGGCATCCTTTCTAACATCTTGGAAAAAAGAATTTGCCAACAAGATATTAAAATACATGTTACCAATATCCTCCATCACTGTACAACATCCTCTAAATGGTTCAAGGAACCCCTCGGCCATCCAATGTTGAATAAGTTCATCCTTTCCCATGTCATCATATTTAGGGAAAATTGCACAATATGCAAAACATTGTTTCAAAGATGGTGTTGGAAGATAATCAAAGCCTAACTTTAATACCGGAGAGACTCCATTGTTATCATCATCCAATAAATCCCAAAGTTTATTATTTTGAATCGATAACCATTCGTTTTTATCATCTTTAAAGTACATTGTTCCTCCTAAAACTCTTGCAACCCATGGATGTCCTCCACATTTTTCAGCGATCTCCCTTCCAATAGCCTCAAACTCAAAAGTTAATGGAATTCTTTCATTTGCAAATGCTCTTTCCTTAAATATGGACCAACAATCATCTTTTGATATTGGTTCTAAGTAATATGGGGAATGTGTCTTCACGATTTGTGCAACGTTGTGACTACAGGTTGTTACAATAACATTATTTCCTGTATTTGAATTAATTCTTAACAAGGAACTTCTTAAAATATCCCATTTATCAAAATCTTCATTCCAAACATCATCAAGTACAAGAAGATATTTTTTCGCCCCCCATTGAACTTGAAGGTATTGAATTATTTCATCTATTACATCTATTTCTTCATCTTTAAAACCAGTCAACTTCTCCTTAGAAGATTTTAGAATCTCTCCTAAAATCCCCTCAACAAAGAAATTTTTATTGACATGAACCCAAGCTAGAACATCAAAATGTTTCTTTACTAGTTCATGGTTATACACTAGTTTTGCTAAAGTTGTCTTTCCAAGACCTGCCATACCAACTATAGGAAGAATTGATATAACTTGTTCATTGCTTGAACTAGTAAGTAACTTCACTATTTTTACAACATCAAATTCTCTTCCTACAACTTTTGAATCATTGAGAAAGGAGTCTATATTCTTGTCTAGGCGAATCTTTGGGATTGAATTCACAACCTCTATTCCAAGACAAAAGCCAGCTGCATCATTCACAATTCTATCCAACAATTCATTGATAGTCTTTACTCTATCGAGATTGCATACCTGATCCATCATTTGGTTTTGAATTTGTACCTCTAGACAACAAATCTCATAGCCAATCTCATCTAGCACATCATCAACATCGCAAACTACATCTCTAAGCTTCGTTAACCAGATCCTCACAGGCTCATCACTTACTTGCCTCTTCTGAGCATCATGTAACATGAATTTAATCTTGAATAAAATTTCAACAAGATTTCTCAGCTCCTCCTTGAAACCCCACTTTAAAACAATAGGCTCAGTGGCAAGTGAAAACGCATTAGCAACTAGTTTGTCCACAATATCATTGAGGAAAATTTCAGCCATATATTCTTCTTTGCCCTGGAAAATAGAAATTAATGAAAAGGTTTGCAAAATGTTAAAAGTATGGTTTTGTTAGAAATGAACAAATATGTACAGAGTTGGGACTAGATAAACACCTGTGTGACAATTTTGTCCTTTTTA
>BKZX01021446.1:0-10586 GCA_014362285.1 Fagus crenata
TGCAACTGTCAATAAAATAATTAAATAAATTGGAGATGGAGAGAGAGATATATATCAGAGTCTGCTTGAACTGAATCTTTACTCACAAAATTTCTCACAGAAAATTGAATGGCGGAGCCAAAACCAGAGCCAACAATATCTCCAAAAGGTATATATATATTGAATCTCAATTTGATCTTCCTATTATTCACTCTCATATAAAGTTCCTTCCCTTTTTGGGTTATTACTTATCTTCAGGTTATGTTTATGAGAATAACTCAGAAATCTATCCTTTAATCTCTTTAAAAAGTTGATCTTGTTGATGGGTTTTGTGTAAAATGAGTTTCTTTTGAGGTCCTATTAAATGAAAGTGATTTGGGTTTTGAATAAAGCTGGTAACTTTCATGTATGATCATTTTTAAGTAACTGCCAGTTCTTTTTTGGATTCTATTTAGTTTTCACTAATTTCCCAGTGTTGATATTTGTGAAACTAATATATTGTAATGAAAAGGAACTCATTTTTTTATAAAATTTCTGGGCTTTAATTTTTAACCCGTTGTTGGTTGATATCATATCCTTAATGTCTGAATCTATTAGTCAAATGCTGTAGTATTGTATGCCTCATTCGTTCATGGATATTTTTTCTCCTAAGTGGAGGGGAAAAAAAGAGTTCTATGAACAGAGATTTTTTGGTGAAGGTAACTATGGAAACATGTTATGTACATGCCCAAAGCTTTATTGGGTTCATGGTTAAATTATGCTTCTGAGTTTATATGTTTTTATGCTGAGAAATGAGAATCTTTTAGAAATTGAAAATTTCATGGATATAAATTTGGGAGTAAAAATTTGAGTTTCATCCCTTTTGTTCTTTTCATTCTTGAAGAAGAAAAAGATGTAAAAGCACCAAATATAATTGAGAGAGATAAGGAAGAGATCGAAGCAATATCTCACACTGAGTAGTCACCACACTATCACAAGGAAACGCATGGAAGGACTGATGACATTGACGAGAATACGCCGTTAGATAAAGTCAAAGGGCCAAATGTATTTGAACGAGTGAAGGAAGAGATCGAGGCCCTTGTTGGAACAATTCTTCCTAAAAAAGACTCCAATAGTCATGAGTCATCTTCAAAGTGAGAGGTGGGTTGAACCTCTATTGTAACAAGGTTTGAAAAATCAGTGGGATTATACAGTAGAAGTTAATGTTGTATTGTCTTTGATTTTATGTCTTTTGTAATTGAAATATCAAGATAAAATCTAGTATGTTTGTATTTTGTTTGTTTTCTCAATTTTAGCTTTGTTTACTGAAATTATATATTTCCCTTTATTTTATGGTGCCAATTTTCTTGTCTTGAATGTAAAACCCTATGATGACATGGCCAGTATAGCCCTTCATGACACGCAAAACACATAAAGGCATGGTCATAGTTGGATCATAATATGTTTCTGATTGCAGTAGCCACCTAATATTACTGTTAGATGCTGTTACCATTTTGAAGTCATTCTTATATAGGAGAAGCAAGAAGGGGTTGAGAGATCCAGTTAACCTTATTTACCTTCTATCACCTGAGTCGATTTAAGTTTAGTTGGGAACATATTTATTTTTTGTGTTTTCAGCATATAGTGACTGCTATATGTGATTTGTTATCCATTGTAGCTGAGATTTACTTATATAATTAGTGACTTGATGTCAGATTCCAATGTCCAAACCTGCAGTAACTGATTTCTGATCAGAGGGCTAACCCATTATTGGGGTAATTCCTGTAGATCTTCTTGTAACCTTTAAATTTCCCAACAAATTGAATGATTCCATTATGCTTTAAGCATCCTTTATATGACACTTGTTTAAAATATTGCTATTGGGTAATCGTTAATTGGATATCTTTCAGTTATTGTTACTGTCATGTAGTCGGTGAGGGGCTTTTTCTTTGGTGGCTTATGTTGACAGATTTTCACCATCAAATATCTATATAAAGAATGCCTCATCTTATTCTTTTGAATATCTGAAGATACCCTCACTTGATTACAACATGGTTTGTAGTGTCAGAAGCCCTCACTTGATTCCACATGGTTGATAGTGTCAGAAAGTTAATTTATCGAATGATCATGGCTTCATGTATATAAATGAAAATGCAGGTAGATAGTCTATTTAACGGGCTTTCTAGGTACAGAAAATTGTGAAGGAAGAAGAGTTAAGCGTAGGGAAAATAGAGATTGAGGTTTGACTGTGTTGAGGGATCTATGTCCAAACATCACATGCCAGCAGATGTAGTCACCATCTTAGTTACCCAAGATATTGTGTCTGGAGAGGTGGATAGATAGGACTACTAGTTGCTCGATCAGGACCCTAGCTTTATTGCAAGCCAAAAATGCATTTATGCCTTATTAGTTATGAAAGCATATCTCATTGTTTGTAATGAATAGGAAAGAGAAGGCGGCTGTAGAGTGAGTTTGAAAACTAGTGTGTTCTTTTTGATGTATTGAGGTTTGACTGTGTTGAGGGATGTATGTCCAAACATCAGATGCCAGCAGATGTAGTCACCATCATAGGTACACAAGATATTGTGTCTGGAGAGGTGGATAGATAGGACTCCTAGTTGCTTGATCAGGACCCTAGCTTTATTGCGAGCCAAAAATGCTTTTACGCCTTATTAGTTTTGAAAGCAGATCTCATTGTTTGTAATGGAATGGAAAGAGAAGGTTGCCTTAGAGTGCATTTAATAAACTAGTGTGTTCTATATTATGTATTTCCTGCTAAGTTATTAATAGTAAGTCAGATTCATTTACTTCTTTGAAACACAATTTTGGCTCTCAACTCGGCTTAGAACAGTTTGAGCTTATATTAGTAATTTTAAAAAAATTCAGCTTCTCTAGAACATTTTGTACTCTAAATTCTAATCAATCAGTCTTTGACCTAAGAAGTCAAAAAGGGATGCTTATTATAGTGAGTGTCATGTGAGAATTCTTTCTGTTTGATGAGGTTGCAATCTGGAGAGAAGGAAGGAATTTTGAGTAGCTATTTATATTTATGTGATATCAAATTTAGTCTTTTGGCACTACTACAGCAAAGCAGGCAATTTATTGTAGGAACTCTGGTAGAAGAAACTATAAAGAGAGAAAAGTACCGTGTAAAATTTCTTCTAAACTCTAATTTGAACTTTGGTTCTGAGAACTTAGCAGGGTATGGTATTGATAAAATCATATTGTACTACTTATCAAAAAAAAAAAAAAATCATAGTGTACCTCTGTTTTTAATATTAGATATCATTTACTGGTAATAATTCAATACCAGAGGCAGCACAACCACTAGAGACAGCATGTGATGAAAAATCATATAAGAGTTTCCTAAATGTTGTAACATTATCTGAAACCATGAAGTATATAATTCTTAGAAGATAAAAGAACTGTTTAGTAACACAACATATGAGAATGAGACAGTTTGAATTGAATGAAAATGTGTTGAACCATAAGAAGAGCAATGGTGTGTTGAAAAAAAAAATGGATTGAAGATTGATTATTTCTCTGATCAAGGCTCTATAGACCTTTTGGTTGTGTGTTGGTAGTTGGTACATGATGTAATTTTACATTTTGTTTCACTATTACAAAAATTCCAATGAAGTCACAAGATTAGGAAACATGGAATTACTCAACAAATTATAATAAGAAACTCCACATTGTAAAATTTCGTTTTCTGCTTTTGACTTTTGACTTTTGAGTTTTATATGTACTACATGCAATCAATTTATAATTTTTTTTTTTTTGGTTCAAATAAAGTAAAAATCACTACATTGAAATATGGTTAAAAAAAAAAATCTCATGAATACGTTATTTTAGTGGGCTCAACAAAGGAGCCCAATAAAATTGTGTTAAAACACTTATTGGACTTAAGTCAAAGCACAAATTCAGCATCCAAAACCAATTTAAACCCACGTGTCTATATATCATCCACCAAGAACTATGTAATTCAATTGATATTGATTAATCTCAAGGTTCAACTCCTCCCTCCCCCAACTATTAAATTATAAAAAAAAAAAAAATGGTTTATCATTTATACATATGATAAATATTATACGCATCTACGTATTGTTTGATTTATGAGCATAGTCGATACACATTTACGATAAGATACTTTTTAAGTTTGATTCGATATGTTTCTTACAAAATAAAAAATTATGTCAAATTAATCAAATTACATTGATGATTAAATCATGCAACTAAAGTTCAAGACATTATTATTATTAATATTTTTTTGCTAGGTAAACAGTGGGGAAGGGGGAAGTGGGGTTCAAACCCCCGACATTGGGCACCATAAACCATGTCAATACCACTCGGCTCTCACTATAATTTAATCCCTTCCGGGCATTAAATTGGTCTTGATGAAAATGGCCTAGTTCAATTTATAAAAGAGTACACACTTTGACAGCACATTCTTTAGAGCTGTTAGCAACTAGCACAATAAAAATAGAACAATAGCAGTTACTTTAGTTTTAGATAATGATTCCAGAAAGAAAAAAAGAATCGCATCCAATTGTGCCATGTAGTTTTCATTTCCATGCTCAAGAAGCAACTAAGTCTCTATTATATTGATCCAGCCAAGATAGAGAGGACCATCTCTCTCTTCAAGCCTATATTTGTCACACTATACTCCAACAGTGTCTTAATGATCGATGGTGGTCTACACCAATACCCACACCACTACAAAATTTCCATGCTGTATAATCGTGCCCAACCTCCCAAGAATGATGGTTGTCTCTTTACTGCTATTTTTACAAATATCTTTTGTGTATACCCAAAATTCTAACAAATTGTTTCACAAACATGTTCTGTGCATACCCAACCAAAATATGGTAACAAAATTCTTAAACCATGTGGAGAGGAAGTCCTTGGTAATGACTATACTTAATAAGGGTCAACAGATTATCCCCAAAATCATACAAACATGCTGCCCTTTTGGCATTTTGGCAATGCTTAAAGTTTAAACCTACATTTCTCGTAACAAGTTTAGATTAGAAGATGCAAAAGTGATTGTTGAGCTCATACTTACTTGTGTTAATAGAACAATCTCGTCTCTATGCCATTGCCATGCCCCTCCTTCACAGCCCTCTACGTGGCAGTCAGTGATCTTCCCAAAACTGACAACACCCACGTACACTCCGCATCACCGCCTTCTACACCTACCATTTAATACCAACTATCCCAACCTCATCCATTACCTTTAGGGTAAAACTGAAATATAGTTCCTTATGTTAAGTACATTAGGTTTCCCAATTGAATTTAAACACATGATTACTTTAACCAATGAAACACAAACAATGTTATCTTTTCTAAGAATATTTAAATTCAATGTATTTGAATTCAACTAGGAACTACTGTACTTGGCCTAAGGAACTGTATCTAAATTTTACCCTAAGGAGGAAATAACTTAGTCATAGGTCACATGCTAAACTTCTGTGCATACCCAAAATTCTAATAGATATTTTCACAAACATGTTCTGTGCATACCCAACCAAAATATGGTAACAAAATTCTTAAACCATGTGAAGAGGAAGTCTTTGTTAATGATTATACTTAATAAAGGTCAACAAATTATCCCGAAAATCATACAAACATGCTACCCTTTTGGCAATGCTTAAAGTTTAAACCTACATTTCTCATAAAAAGTTTAGATTAGAAAATGCAAAAGTGGTTGTCGAGCTCATACTTACTTGTGTTAATAGAACGATCCCGTCCCTATGCCATTGCCATGTCCCTCCTTCCAGCCCACCACGTGACAATCAATGATCTTCCAAAAGCTGACAACACCCATGTACACTTCGTATCATCGCCTTTTACACATACCATTTAATACCAGCTATCCTAACCCCATCCATTACCTTTATATCTGACTATCTCAACTCTAACCTTTACCTCAGTCCTCACCCTCTTTTCTCTCTCTCTCTCTCTCTCTCTCTCTCTCTCTCTCTCTCTCTCTCTGTGATACTTCATATTTTCATTGACTTTCAAGTTTCAAGCACACATGGGAACCCTCACACAAATGGCCTCAACCCAGGCTTGGGCCAGACCATCTACACACTCTCATGGGCCCCAACAAACTATTGATAAACTCTTGGGCCCAATTAATAAAAACGAAACCTCAACCTCTTCTATCTTACTTAAGCCCATCAAACAAAACCCAACCCCGTTTTGCCTAGTCAAAACAGACTAGAATCAACACACATTTATTCTGTGATCAATCTCACGCTATCATCTCCTATTTGATCACACTAAAATGTGAAATCGTAAATGGTATGAGCAAGTAGGTATATTGACTTGAAAACCAAAAGTGTGACGATGTAGATGGGCCCTTCACTCTTCTAATCTTCTATAATCTATACATCACTTCAAAAGAAGAAAGTCCCCTAGCTATCGATACCTGATGCAGGAGCATAGTGACAGCTTATGTGACAGCCACGTAGGCGACAAGTGTCATTTAATTTATGAGTCCATTTGTCTTTTACTTATCTTTATTATTCAGTCAAAGTTAATTATGTAGTCTTGTTGGGTGTTGTAGCAGCCTAGTTATCAGTTTGTTGGGAGTCATATAGACTATCTTGGAAGTTGTCTTTCTCTAGGAAGTTATCAAGCAATTATTGTAAGCATTTATTTCTCATGCAATTTCATTTTCCTATGCTTAGAAGGTTGTTCTAAGCATCTATTTAAGACTATTTGGCTGGAATGAATAAAGCAGAGATTGAATTTTCAGAAAATAAGTTTTGTGCTTTCTTGAAAGAAGGATTTCTTCTGTTTTAACTCTTATCCCTTGGGTGGACTTCCTTTGGGTGGCGAGTTTGGTTTCTGTATCTCATTGGTGGATTCCATTGAGTGGTGAGCCATTTGCTCTGTATCCTAAATAATATCCTTGGGTGGTGAATCTGTATCCCTAATATATTTCTTAGGTGGTGAGTCTATCTATCTTTTATTTTGATGTTTCATATTCACATATCCATATCCCAAACACATACATCCAGTCATCCCCCTATTAACCGGGTTATCAATTTGGGTTTTCATACAAATTTCATTTCAGTTGGGATATCCATAATAATTTCAGTATCAATACCTCACTTCAAAAGAGACTTACCATAACAAACTCCCCTAGCTGAGAATATGGTGGTTTACGCTCTAAGGATAACAGCTCAAATGGTAAATATCAAGTATTTCTAGCCAGTACTTGGCGTAAATAACAAAGACTTTGTATATGTTTTCTAGGTTTGTTTATCTTTAGTTCATTTTGTTTTCGTTATTAGCCTTCATCTCTGCTGCCACTTTCATGATCATCAATTCTTCATTTCTATAGGTGAGTTGTGCTAGCTGCGTTAATGATGTTCCCAGGCGGTTCCCTATTAACTTGGAAAGCAGGAAGAGTAACTACAAGGTGATAAAGTTTTCTTTTTTTCTTTTTTTTTTTCAGATTTGTTAGTATGTTTATTGGAGCTTTTTTTTTCTTCCTCAAAACAGTGTAGAATTTGTGAGGATGTTGTAGGTGGGATTAAGACTAAATATGGTTAAGACCTACATTTACCATAAAGATCTTAAATATTATTTTGCTGTTCGTCTTGTTGGACGTAATACCAATAGGTCTATGGTAATGAGATTCCTCACACACTTCGTAAATACGCACTCACAGCTAGCAGTTTTTTTTTTCTTGATATTTTCCTCTTGGATATGTATGTTCATATTCAAGGAAAGACTATTCAGTTTCTCATTGTCAATAAAATCATAGAATGAGTCTACGATGGTGCTAGAACACTGACTTTTCATGCAAGACTAAAAAGAAAAAGAGAGAAAGTAGGAAAATGAACACCGAAATACTCCTAAAGATGAATCGAGCTATCCTTCTTTTGGTGAAATCCTATCAAGTATATGTATAAGTATGGTAGATCAATGTAACTATCCAATTTTCAAAAAAGAAATGGTAGACAAATAAATTAAATCTGTTCAATGCCTACATTTACCAGATTTCTATACACTTTCCATTTTAAGTTTGGCGGGGTTGTCAACTTGTAATAACTCAACGACCAATACCATAAAGATCTTAAATATCAGATTTTTGTTCGTCTGGTTGGACCAATACCAATAGGTCTGTGGTAATGACATTCCTCACACGCATGGTAAATGGGCACTCATAGCAGGCAGGTTGGTGTTTTTATTTTTTTTTTTATTTTTTTTACCTTGGTATTTTCCTCCTCGACATGTATGTTCATATTTCAAGGAAAGACTATTATGGAACGGATGTCATAGATTCAAATCCTATCGTATCTAGAAAAAATAAAAATTCATTAAAGAAAAAAAGGCAAAAAGGCAAAAAACCAAGTACACTTGTACAACAGCATTGGAACAAAAAAATATATAATTCAATTTGTTTTGATTGTGTGGGGTTAAGGTTAGATTTTTATTTTAAAAATGATTACGTGGCACGCCCAGATTGAAGGGTGTAAAAGTGGGGTTTTACGCGGGCTCTGTATTGAATTTAATCTCTAATTCAATTTAACCTTCTAAGTTCCAACCAGATTTAACGCAACCCAACTCAATATTTGGTGTAAACACTTTATTTTGCAATTATCATTTAGCCTAAGAACCAAGAGAAAGAGAAAGAGAAAAAAATAAAAATAAAAATAAATTCATGACATAAGGGTAAAAACATTATTTGGACCGTTACATGAGTAAAAACTTAATTAAAACAAATCAAAACTCTTAACGATCAAAATATACCTTGAGTGCAAAAATTAACAACTGAATTAAAAGATCAAATCCCATCAATTTTTAATAGGCATAAAAGCATTATTGAAATTTTGGTGAGTTGGCTGTTCACGGACTAGTTGTACCTACCATTTCTTGGGGCGAAACCAATTCCCAGGGCGTGATGGGCGGTGTGTATAGGGCCCGAGTACATATTGACTGCGACATGCTGATTCACAATTACTAGCAATTCCAACTTCATGTTCCCGAGTTGCAGAGAACAATTCGAACTGGCAAAGTGTATCTCCTTCATAAAATCTTCATCCTTTCTTGACCAAATAAGAAATCCTATATGCCATCCTCCAATTCCACTTGACCACCATGAAGCTCTATTTTCAACTCTCTCCCTTGGTTCCAACTCACTCCAAGGTAATTATCGGTGCTTTATGCACCAATAGGTTCTAAATTTGTAACACGCAATCTTTATTATTACCATTTTTTTTTCCTCACATGCCGTCTACTTTTTGATAATTACATAGCACAACGCTTAATTTCCTCTCATTTTAAATGGAATGTTGATAGAAGGAATTATTTGCTACGTCTAGGTAGTTCAAATTTAGCTAAAAAAAAATTGGTTCATATAGTATTATGATTAAAGTCTATTTTTGGCCCTCTAACTTATGGGGTGTTTTCATTTTGGTCCCCTAACTTTAAAAGTTTTCATTTGAGCCCTCTAAGTTTGTTTGATTTTCAAACAAACCCTTTCGTCTATCTCAATTAGTTTCCCTTCGTTACATGTCACTTAACCATTCCACATGGCATGTCAAATCAGTATTTTTATTTTTGTTTAATGTAATTTAGTTTTCTTTTTAATTATTAAAAATAAAAATAAAAATTATAAACATCTTTATTATTATTTAATCAAATTTAGTTTTTTTATTATTAAAATTTGAAGAAAAAAAAATGAAAATAAACAAATAAAATAAATAAAATAACCCTATCTCTCTCTCTCTCTCTCTCTCTCTCTCTCTCTCTCTCTCTCTCTCTCCAGTTCTACGATCTGCTGTCTCTCTCTGTCTCTTTCTTTCTCCAGATCTGCTCTCTCCCTCTCACTCATTTTCATGGAATCAACCAAATGGCATAGAGCGGATCCGGGTTGGGCGAAGAGGCCAAAGCCGCGGAGAAGACTGTGTTCAATATAAAGCTGGAGAAGTATGAGGGGGCGGCGAAGATCAAAATCATAAAGGAGAAGTACGAGACTGCGTTCAATATAATTAGGGATCCGTAACTGGTTCACGCTCAATTGTGAGTGCACTCCCAAGCTCAACTGGAATTTTCGATGTGTCCTGCTTATTACATATATGGGCACAAGTCACCAGATTGATAGAAAAGAAATAAAAACATTAGTACATTCAAAATATCAAAGAAAGAAAGAAAGAAAGGGTTGAAGATTTCAATTGAAAAACACAAAGAAGAGTAAACGCTGATGTAATTATAAAGGAAGAAGTTTTCGATTAGGCGAAACTTTTAGTTAGTTAACTACCACAGCAAATTTGAAAATTAGAGAGTTTGCATACTTAAGCATGGCCATATCAAGGTTTGTTTCTCAAGAAAATGGACAGGAACCGGATGAAGAGAAAAAAAAAATTGTATTTCATTTTCTAAAATGAGAGAGATGATCGGATTTTTTTATTTTTATTTTTATTTTTGTTAATTTTATTTTATTATTAATAATTTTTTATATAATAATTATGACGTGGTAAGACTATGTGGTAAAAAATAGTGATGTGAACACGTAATTAGATGCTTATTTGGCACTTAATGGAGAGAAGACTAACTGAGATGGATGGATTTTATTTGGATTTTATAAAATGGTGATGTGGACACGTAAT
>BKZX01021447.1:4196-14721 GCA_014362285.1 Fagus crenata
TCTTAACTTATGACACACCCGAAGGTGTGATAAGTGGATCCGAATAGATACCTGTGCAAGAGTGTCATCAACAACATACTTCTTTGCTCTAATAAACTTTCAACTTAATAAAAATACTTCTTCATATTACATATATTCCATGGTCTAAGGACCGATTTTCCATCCAAATCTGTCAACCTGTACGCTCCAACTCCGGCGAACGACGTTACTCGGTATGGGCCCTCCCAATTTGGTCCAAGCTTTCCGTCATTAGGATTTCTCGTATTTGCCACCACTTTCCGAAGTACCAAATCCCCAACTTGGAAGTTTCTGGGCCGAATATTTTTATCATATCCTCTTTTCATCTGATGCTGGTAGGAAGCCAACTTTATCGCTGCCATATCCCTTCTCTCTTCCACAAGGTTTAAATCCATCCGAAGATTAGACTCATTTTCCTCTACGTCAAACTCTGTGGTGCGAGTGGTTGGCAGACCGACCTCAAGTGGAATCACAGCTTCCACTCCATACGCTAGTGCAAACGGAGTTTCTCCTGTTGATCTTCTCTTTGTTGTCCGGTGAGTCCACATGACGCTTGGTAACTCTTCAACCCATCTGCCCTTAGCTTCCTCTAATCTTTTCTTTATACCATCCAGAATTACCTTATTCGAAACTTCAGCTTGGCCATTAGATTGGGGATATCCCGGCGAGGAGAAGAAATTCCTGATGCCAAGTTCCGAACAGAAGCCCTTGAAAAGCTTTCCCTCGAACTGAGTACCATTATCGGAGATAACCGCCCACGGTATACCAAATCTTGTAATGATGTTCTTCCACAAAAATCGTTTAGTATCCGTTTCCCGGATGTGAGAAAGTGGTTCGGCCTCTACCCACTTGGTGAAATAATCTGTTGCCACAATAAAAAATTTCTTGTTTCCTGGTGCGCGAGGGAGAGGACCCACAATATCTAAACCCCACTGAGCAAAAGGCCAAGGACTGGATAACGGATTGAGCTCCCGAGCAGGCTGATGGATCTTCGGAGCGAATCTCTGACATTTATCGCACTTCCTAACATATCGAACAGCATCACTCTGCATGAAGGGCCACCAATAACCCTGAGACATTGCTCGATGTGCCAAAGATCTACCCCCAGTATGGCTTCCACAGATTCCTTCATGAATCTCAAAGAGCAGATCATCTACCAAGCTAGGATGTACACATAACAAATATGGTCCTGAAAATGAACGTTTATAGAGATTCCCCTCTTTGGATAGCCAATACCTTGAAGCTTTCCTTTTGATAACATTAACTGCTTTGGGATCTTGGGGTAAACAATCGTCTCGAAGATAAGCGATTAGAGGATCCATCCAGCTTGGGTCCATGTTTATACCGCAAACTTTATCCACTGTGTCAATCAAGGTACTCGGGGCATTTAAAACCTCCACCGTTACTGTTCGATGCAGATCCGACTCAAGGGCCGTTGCTAGTTTAGCCAATATATCTGCATGAGAGTTGTATTCTCTCCTGACCTGCTCTACCTGCACAGAATCAAATTTTGAAAGCAACGATTTGGTGATGGAGAGATAAGTCATCATCCGTTCATCCCGAGCAGAATATTCCCCTGAGATATGATTTACCACCAACTGTGAATCACAGAACACTTGCAATTGATCCGCACCTAACCGAAGTGCACTTCTGAGACCAATAAGTAAAGCCTCATATTCGGCTTCGTTATTTGACGCCAAAAAACCCAATCTCACAGCCTGCTCCAAGATAAGTCCTTCGGGGGAGACCAACACAGCACCTGCCCCAGCCCCTTTCATATTAGAAGCTCCGTCTACAAACAGCTTCCATTCGGATGAATCCCCAATGTCACATGTATTCGGAAGATAGGTCGACTCTGAGCTTTCTTCCTTTCCCTGGAATTCGGCCACAAAATCAGCTAGGACTTGCCCCTTTATAGATGTTCGGGGCTTATATTCAACTCCCAAAGATCCCAAATGCACTCCCCACCTTGTGATCCGTCCGGAAAAATCCGAACTATGCATTAGTGTTTTTAACGAGAGATCAGTGAGAACCGTGACAGTACTGGCCTGGAAATAATGAGGGAGCTTTTTGGCAGCTTGAATCAACGCCAAAGCGGCTTTCTCAAGAGGCAAATACCTGGACTCTGTTTTGTCCATAGTTTTGCTCACGAAAAAGACTGGCTTCTGGCCTTCATTGGTTTCCCGTATCAGAACGGCACTCACCGCATGCTCGGAAACAGCTAGATAAAGAAAAAGAGGTTCTCCCGAATAGGGTATTGAGAGACACGGGGGCGAGGAAAGATAGGCTTTTATCCCTTCAAATGCAGCCGAACAATCCTAGTCCCACAAGAACTTCCTCTTCTTTCCCAAAAGCTGAAAAAACGGGCGGCACCTATCAGCCGAACGAGAGATAAACCGACCCAAAGCTGCAATCATCCCCGTCAAACGTTGGACCTGCTTGGCATCTTTAGGGGGCCGAAGATCTAACAAAGCTGAGATTTGATCTGGGTTAGCCTCCACCCCATTATAACTGATCATATGGCCCAAAAATTTTCCCGAGCTAACGCCGAACAGACACTTCGTGGCATTAAGTCGTAACTTAGTGGCTCGGAGAATTTCAAGAACCTCCCTCAAGTCTCCTACATGACTTGTCTTTCTCTTACTCTTTATCAGCATATCATCTATATACGCTTCCACAGTTTTCCCGATGACATTTCCGAACATACCGGTCACCATCCTCTGGTAGGTTGCCCCTGCATTCTTCAAACCAAAGGGCATTACTCTATAACAGTAGACTCCTTTTGGTGTAATGAAAGCTGTCTTCTCTTGGTCCGAATGGACCATCGGGATTTGATGATAACCCTGGAAGGCATCCAGGAAACTCATCCTTTCATGCCCCGAAGCCGAATCTACTAACTGATCTATTCTTGGGAGAGGGAATGAATGATTCGGACAAGCTCGGTTCAAATCAGTAAAATCAACACATACCCTCCATTTCCCATTCTTTTTCTTGACCACTACAGTATTAGAAAGCCATGTAGGGTATTGTACTAATCGAATGGCATTGGCCTCTATCAATCTCTCTACTTCCTTTGTAACTATCTCGGCTCGTTCGGGTGCCAGCTTCCGACGCTTTTGACTTACTGGTTTCGCCTCACCGGATATGTTTAGTGAATGACAGGCCAGATCAGGGCTTACCCCAGGAGCTTCATAAACCGACCATGCAAAAACATCTCGAAATCCCATAAGGAGGGTAACCAACCCTTGTCTATCTTCCACGGATAAATTCGTCCCAATTAAAAAATAGAATTCAGGCTCAGAGGGATCAAAATATACCTTCTCGGGATCTTTTTCTGCCGCAAGTTCCTCCGTCACGGCAGTGGATGCCTGTAATTGTCATAAGGCCTTGGGGGGATGTTCGTCCTCCAGACTCTTTTGAGCTATAGCAGCTAAGACACACTGCTTTGCTGTCACCTGATCTCCATTTACTTCCATGACTCCTTCTTCAGTTGGGAACCGCAGTTTCTGGTGCAAAGTTGATGGAACAGCTTTCATTCGGTGCAGCCAGTCTCTTCCCACGATTGCATTATATGGAGAGGTGCCACGAATCACTATAAATTATGTTTGCAAACTGATCGGACCAACCAGTACGGGAAGCGTTGTTTTTCCCATTGGAACTGTTGACTCTCCCGTGAAACCGAACACAGGTGTGGTGAAGTTTGCCAAATCCGCCTCTTTTAGACCCAACTTCTCATAAAGGCCTTTATACATTATCTCGGCAAAGCTACCCTGATCAACAAGGACTCTTTGAACATCATAATCCCCAAATCTAAGAGTTATGACGAGGGGATCGTTATGGGGCATCTGAACATCCGCCAAGTCTTCATCCGAGAATGAGACGACTTGATGCGCGGAGGAAGTGGGAGTCCCTGCACAAGATGTCGAGACGAGATGGGCATAATCCACAATTCCATAACTCCGTCTAAGATGTGACGCTTTTTGCATATCCGACCGAAAAGATGCTGGCAAAACCGAAGTACACAATGGATTGTGAATGACATGAATGACGCCAGCCGGGGCAGGCCCCTGCGTCCCTGAACGACTGGTACCAGAGCCTCGGGCCTTACTCACAATAGGAGTGAATTCAACATAATCTGAGAGATGTCCAGCCGCCACCAACTGCTCCAAAAGTGTTTTGTATTTATGGCAATTCTCGGTCACATGTCCCTTATCCCGGTGGTAGAAACAATAAAGATTCTGATTCCGAGCTTCCGGATCTCCAATCAGCTTAGATGGCCATACAAAGAAGGGCTTACCCTTAATTTTGTCCAACAAGCGATGAATAGGCTCTTTAAAAACCGTGTTGAATGCTTTATATGAGGGCGCGGCATAGCTGGTTGGTGCCGAACGTGCCTTAGGGATTTGAGTTGTTCGGGCTGGAGGTCTAGAAATAGGTGGTGATACAGGGACCTCTGAAACCACTGCATTAGTATTACCCCCGTCTTCTTCCACTCTGACAAACCGTTCCACTCGGTCCATTAGCTTCTTAAGAGTAGTCGGAGGACGCTTAGTCAAGGATTGACGTAGTCCTGTACTCGGAGGCAAGCCTAACTTGAAAGCTTGGAGGGCTGTATCTTCAGCACATGCATCGATGTCATTATAAGTTTCCCAAAACCTTGCCGAATAGTCTTTGAGTGATTCATTTGTTCCCAGCCTGATCACCATAAGTGTATCCAAGCCCCTGGATCTTCGACTATTCGTTATGAATCTTCCCACGAATACTTCAGCCATCTGACTCCAAGATCCGATTGAACCTCGCTCAAGCTGGTTAAACCATCTGAGCGCTACTTCCCCCAGACTGGAAGGGAATATTCTGCACATTAGAGGATCTCTATAACGCCATAAGGCCATCCTATGATGATAATGATCTATGTGGGCGACAGGGTCTGTTCGACCATTGTAAGTTTCAAGACGAGGTGCAGTAAACCTCTCTGGCAACTCAGCAGACTCTATTTCATCAGTGAATGGAGAGGATGATATTAAGTCTAAAGCTTTCCAGACTGCTCCTTGTTCCCCACGCCTCACCTTTTTCCTCGGCACAGTTGGGGGTAGGGAACTTTTATTTCGAGGTTCAACCACCTTTTTATCTGGTCGGCCATCTTTTCTTCTCATCTCCCGAAGAGTAACGGAAGTCTCTGCCGAATTAATAGCCTTCTCTTTTATCGAAGGGCTTTCTGCCCAACCTTCATGACGTGCACTACGAGACGCCTCTTCTTGTTCATCCTTATGGAAATTTTTCCTCAGCCTATCTTTTGCTGTGGACATGTCTCGAGCTGCTTTCTTCAGAGAATCGACCTCCTTGCGAAGTGCTGCGATCACTCTTTCACTATCATCTGCTCGCAATGCTGCAGAAGGTGACTGTATTAATGATCTCTGGGCTTGCGGGCGTGTTACCTCTACTGAACCTTCTCCCCGCCCTTCTGTTCGCTGATCATCCATATGCCTATGGAGCTTGGTATGTTTGGAGGAGGGTGTAACTGAAATGACAACCCGAGTATGTTCAGAGGGCTTGTAAGATGACTCCGTTGAGGTTTTAGGATGTGATGGTGTTGGAGCCTGTCCCACTTGTGATTCTGCGGGTCTGGGTCGTTCAGGAATTTCCAGCTGACGCTGTGATGGCCCTGAAGCCTGTCGAGCTGGAGAGTTTGCGGGCCTGGAGGGCCCTGGGCCTGAGTGTGGCATCATCGATGAAGCGGATTGGACCGAGCAATATTAAAGAGCCTCCCCACAGACGGCGCCAATTGTAAGTGGGTTTTTTGTAAATAATAAAGGAAAGGCTAATCAATATCGTCAAGGCTTACTCCACAATCGGATCCGAACACACCCGAATTGAATGTAATGATTTCCGAACAATCTGAGATGATTCCCGAACAATCTGGCTTGAGGTTCAAATAGTTTGAGATGATCCTTCCCTATATAAAGACAACAACAAAGCTCTTCAGAAAGACTTGGTCAGCCCCGTGGGGACCAACCTAAGAACCTCCGATGATTTTGTTAATAATCCCATCATGAAGATAACACAATTTAGTAACAACTATATCTCTGTGTATTTCACTCGTAGTTTTTGTTGTATTTTGAGGAACCCCTTTTTCATTGCCCTCCTTTTCTATTTATACCTCTTATTATTCAAGATATTTTCTCTGTTTCCTCCGTCTTCCTCCTCTTTCTTTGTCTGAGTATCATTAATGCTACTTAATTACAGCTCATCTGGCCTCGTTTATCCCCCACTTAACTTGTAATGATCCTGACATTAATGCGATATTTTGCTTACATTTAATACTCCTGACTAATGGCTTGATATTTCGTTTAGTATTAAATACAATCATTAGCATTAAATACAATCGCTATGGAATATCTCCACGTATGCTATTATATTATTCAGATTTCTAATAATAAATATTAAGGACCCGAACACTCTGTCCGGAAACAAATCTTATTCGGCCATGACCGATCAGATGACGTCAGTTCTTACATTTATTATTCTCATATAAAATACTACCCCTCCATGCACTAACTTTAAAATTCACATAAAGTATCGTGCACAATGAAACCTTAAAAAAAAAAACATGCAAATCGGAACTTTGCGTTCCTGTAACTTCTCGAAATGAAGTTTTTTCCATTGAAAAAAAAGCATTAACAAAAAAGTGTGTCTGACATATGAGAGCGAGTGGTTAAGGCGGACCATGTGTGAGCCCAGTTGAGTGGTATGGTCAAGGACTTGAAAGGAGGCTCAAAATGAAGAGTTTTGAGAGAGAAAGCGCATTGGCGGCGTTGGAGAAACTCTGGAGAGGAAGGCACTCCGATGGCTATGCCAACACATAATGTTTTAAGAGTTCTAGAGTTATAGCTCTTACACCATGTTGGAATTGAGAAAATATATTTGTATATATTTGTAGATTGAATACTACTATACAATGAGACCATGAGGGTCAACATATAGAGAGGTCGGAGCAACTAGTAGTATTATACAATATGAGAGTATAATACAACAGTATAGTGAAGTACAATAGATAGTACTGTGGACCCAAGAATGGACTTTCTCGATTAAGCAACACGCCACACCAAAATGCTTAAGCAGACCAAGAATGGACTTGGGTTGTAATACACTAAGAGTATTCTCATAAGCCCAATCAAACCGTATATTTAACAAAAAAATGGTTATAAACCCCAAAAACCACCCGCACCAGGCCAGTCATCGTTAATTTTTTTTTTTTTTTTTGACTTTTTTACAGTACCTCGCCCAAGTAACCGAGCTACTGTTGCTCAACAATCCATAATTTTATCATTTTTTATTCCTAACTTCTCTCTCAACAGTCGTCTCCCTCACTCTCCCTCACCCCATTTTCTGGAAATCCCAAGCCATCATTTTCCTAGTATTTTCCTCAAATTTCTAAACAACTAAACATGAAATGATGGAAACAAAAAAACAAAAAAAACAAAAAATGAAGCTTGACCTTTTCTCTAAAGTAAGCACCAATCTGTGAGAAACCCAAGCCAAATCTACCAACAATCCATACCTAGGAATAATCAACCAAGCTGGATCTACCCATAAGCTCCACCACTCTGATTCTAAACCTCTTGGCGGAGATAGTGTTGGTGCTATCGAAGATGATGAGGATACGAGGCGGTAGCAAGAGCCCGACGGTGACGGAGATGGAGTTGATGGCAGAGGGTAGGACGAAGCTCTTGCTGAGGCTTGTGCTTACTTTGCGGTCTCAATCTATGCCGTGGGTGGCATTGGGTTGCCGTGGGTGGTGTGGGTGACACTGGGTTGCCATGGGTGAGAGTTATTGTGGATGAGATTTGGTGGCAGATTTGCAAATGTGGGTTTTGTGAGTGAGAAAATGTCGTGGGTGTTGTGGCTGAGAAAAAGGCGTGGGTTTTGTTTGGAGATGTGGTGGTTGGTTAAGAGAGAGAAACAATGATATAAAAATAAATAAAGAGTTTGATGTAGTGCAGGTAAGTAATAAATTTGTTAGAATAGAAAAAATAGGTGTTTTTAGTTCTATTAAGCTAAAAATATAATGTGCCTAATGAGAATGCTCTAACAAGCCTTATTTGTTGTGTGATGAACAATTATTGATGGGGTAAATATTTTAAAGTACATGTTTTTGTAATGCTAAACATGGCACAATAGATAGTACATGTTTTTACGGTGTTTTTTCTTTTTTTTTTGATAATTGGATAGTTGGGAGAGGAGGATTTGAACACTGGTTCTCATTATAAAAGAGAACATGCAATGTTAGTTGAGTTATAATGCTCTTGACATAGTAGTTTCTTTCAGTTTTTAATTTTTCTAAATATTAATTTCTTCCCCAATTTAATAACTTTGATGAATATTGGTAAATTCATAGCTTTAAGACAGATTGGTATATCATATATCAATTAGAGACCAAAATTTTATTTTGAACACAAGAAAAAAGTTACAAGAATTTAGAGCATTTAGAATTGAAAGGAGATGAAAAAAAAAGGGGGGGATAATCTAATTCATTGACAATACCTTTTATATTGATGATTTATTTTTCTATCTTATAAAAAAATCATGACTTTTATACCATCTCTGGTGGTGACTTAGTAGTAGGAAGTTGAGTCCAACTACAAAACTAGCAGCCTTGCAGGTTTGATAAAATTCAACTCATGGTATGCCCCATCGGATGTTTTTCGTCTTGATTTAAGTGGACTGGATTATGACATCACTTGCAAGTTCTCTTTTTTAGGTTCATACAAAAAAAAAAAATAATAATAAATAAAGAAGATTTTTTTTTTTTTTTTTTTAAAAGCTACAAAGCTTTATTTATTAATTAAGTATAACCTCATCGTATCCAGCCATTTATATACACAGAACCCGTGACTGCGGGGCAGTAGCCCACGAGCAAAAGGAATCAATTTTATTTGGATCTTTGTTTTCCTTTGACTTCAATTAAATCGTTACTTTGGAATTTATTGGCAAGATTCAATGTTCAAGTGCAGTCCAAGACGTTGTATGGAAATTCTATTTGTGTGTATTTACTTACCAACTTATATTATATTAAATCTTGTTGTATGGAAATTCTTGTGTCCAGTTGCTGGACCGTCCGTGTGTCAAAATTGATAATATTTATGTGTATTCTGATAAAATGTTCTGTGTGTTTTGATAAATGTCTATCAGATATTGTAAAATGTGTGTAGTTTTGTAGTAAAGTTAACTTTATTACAAATATCACAAATTCTATCAGAATTCACATATTTTATTTTTACAACAATAAACACACATTTATCAATACAGACACAACATTTATCACAAAACATACAAATTTTATTAAAATAAACAAAAATCCCATAACTGGACCTAAGTGTTCTCCCTTGTTGAAATGTAAAGCTATGAATGGTATAACATTATTTTCACATAATTTTATTATTAATATCATTTTTATTATATACCAATTACAACATATCACTCTAAATAATCTCTAAACCTCCCGTTTTTAATTAAGCATTGGATCCAAGTCTAAACTATCTAGGCCGCTAAATCAACTTGAGGCTTTAAATTCAAAGAATATTATGGTCTAAGACCCAAAAAAGTTCAAATTTTTTTAAGTGACAAAAGTTGCTTTGGCAATGAAGTGACACCAATGTAGATAAAATAGTTAAAATTCTTGCATGCATCACTCTGAATTATTATTATTATTATTATTATTATTATCATTATTATTATTATTATTATTATTATTGTTTTTTTTTTTAATATTTTAATATATATTTTGATAGATGGGAGATAGATGATTTAAACTTTGGTGTTTCTTATAAATGAGAAAAAACAATATCAATTGACTTACAAAGTTCTTGGTCTGCTCTTTGAATTTTTAGCCAACAAAACGTGAAAATTTAAATAATCATATCCAAAACTACACAAATTTGTAAATAATTGTAGGAGATATGTATGATATATATCCAATCTTAGTAGTTAATGTAATATACATCCTTGTTTAATATATATTTTATAATAATACTTGAACAATGAATAGTAGGTAAATATGGTACATACCAAAAAAACAAAAAAGTATACACTGAAATGTAATACCTCTTTTTATGATGTTATTGTAATAACACTAATTACTTCATTATCATGTTGATTTATAAAATTTTTATAATAAAAACTATGGTTACTTTATGTAAGAACCACGTACGTGTTGTCTACACTTTAGTATTTTCTTTAAAGTTAACCTCAAATAACAACCCAGTCTATGATCTAATATGATGAATGTGTCCATTCCAATTTTTTTTTTTTTTTTTCTTAAAAAATATTTAGGTATATGACACTATATTTTGGAACCGAGGGAAATAGAGGAAGAGAAAAGGAAAGTTGATCAAAAGGTGGTCAAAATATATTTTAAATTAAATATATTCTAATCATCTTCCATTCTCTTTTGCTCCCCACTCGACTTATCTCTCCTCATCCATCGTAGGATATCTGTCTATTATTATTT
>BKZX01021449.1:5156-19353 GCA_014362285.1 Fagus crenata
TTTTTTTTTTTTTTTTTTTTTTTTTTATGATGGAGTTTATGCTTCGTCTTGGAACAATACTAAGTGTTAAGGAATCTCACATAGGTTAGATAGGAGAGTTGTGTTAGTAGTCCTATGTATAAATAGGACATCTCACAACACATTGTATTCATCCAAAATATATCATACAGAGAATTTAATAAAGATATAGTCCATTGGCTACATCATGTGGACGTAGGCTTACATAGCCGAACCACTTAAAAACCCTAGCCTCCATTCTCTCCCTCTTTCTCAATCACTTTTATATTCCATTGTTATTAGATTTAGGTTCTCTACGCTAAGAATTGGTGAGGAAAGTTTTGAAGATTTGGATGAGGTTTGTGCTTTTCTTTGAATTCTTAGAAGGTTTTATTTGTCTTTCCATTCATCCACCTCACTACAGCCATATTTGTTCTTCCCTTTTTTTAATTATTTTAAAATCTGATTAGGCCATTTATAGGGTTCATAAATTCTGAGGCTTCTCATAAGCCTTAAACTTTGCTCTAATAAGGTGTAGTCCATATGATTTGCACATGTTGTTTGTAAATTTTCTTGATCCTGTTGGTAATTGTGTGTGCGGAGTATTTAAAGAAAGAAAATCATTTTATAAAATTCGCCAATGTATTTGTAGTTTGAGTTTGACCCATTGATCATATTGATAAATACCCTTAATGGTAATTTACAACAAGCACACACGCGCGCGCACATATGCACTAGAGATCATTCAATGTATATCCACCTAATGGCTTGGATCAGATACCTTACTACTTTTAGTTGTTGAATTTTCAAAGCAACAATGAATTGAGGTCATGCTTGAAGTGCCATGGTAACTCGTTTGATAATTTGGACCGCTTCGGCTAATGGAAACACCATGGATATTCCCCTCATTTTTTGCTTGCTGAAGAAGAGAATGGAGACCCTCTGCACAAAAGAGAAATAGGTAAGGAGATAATAGCTACCCTTGGCGTAATCCCCGAGAGGGTTTTATGAAGCCATGAGGTTCACCATTTATAAGAATGGAGTATGACACAGTGGAGATGCATTCCATCATGATGTTTACCCATTTTTTGTGAAACCCCATTTGTTGCATGACCCTTTCCAAATACTTCCATTCCACCCTGTCGCACGCCTTACTCATATCCATTTTGAGAGCCACTGAGCCAACCTTCCCATTTCTTTGTTGGTGCATGTGGTGGAGTGTCTCAAAAGCCACCAAGATATTATCTGTGATTAGTCTCCCTGGAACAAATGCACTTTGAGATTCTGAAACAATCTGTGGAAAGATACTTTTGAGCCGGTTTGTTAGCACCTTTGAAATTATTTTATAAATGACATTACAAAGGCTTATTGGTCGAAATTCTGCCACTGTCTCCGGATTCTTGACTTTGGGGATTAGAGTAATATGGGTGTGGTTGATGGCTTTGAGAATATTCCCCGAATTGAGGCATGTGAGGATTGCATTAGAGACATCTTCACCAATTAAGTGCCAGTTTTTTTGGTAAAACACTGGAGGTAACCCATCTAGGCCCGGGGCCTTAATGGGTGACTCCCTGCTTTTTTGCAAAGCAACCACTAATGAAGTAATGTGTATCCAAGACATCCTCACAGAATATGAGCTTGCCTCGGGTCAGCAAGTAAACCTCCAGAAGACTACTCTCTTTTTCAGCAAGTCTACCCCACGACTCATCTAGAATAACATCCAGGCCATGCTTGGGGTTCCTATAATTCGGCAGTATGAAAAGTATCTAGGCCTTCCTTCATTCATGGGGCGTGCCAAATATGCTACCTTTGCTCAAATAAAAGAGAGAGTTTGGAGTAAATTAAAAGGGTGGAAGGAAAAATTGATATCACAAGCTGGAAGAGAAATCCTCATCAAGTCAATTGCCCAAGCAATCCCCACTTACGCAATGAGTTGCTTTCGTCTCCCAAATAAGTTGATCAAAGAAATTGAAGTGCTGATTCGCAAATTCTGGTGGGGACAGGGAGGAGAGAGAGGTAAAATGCATTGGATCCCATGGGATTCCCTTTGCCAGGCAAAGCAAAAGGGTGGGATTGGATTTCGAGAATTGGGTTTCTTCAATGAATCCCTTCTGGCGAAGCAAGTGTGGAGGTTGATGCATAATAGAACTTCCCTGTTTTATAAAGTTTTCAAAGCAAAACACTTCCCTCACTGTTCAATCCTTGATGCACAGCTGACTACAAAAAGCTCTTATGCATGGAAGAGTATTATGGGAGCAAGAGAAGTGATAAAAAAAAGGTCGCTTTGGAGAATAGGAGATGGAGAACATATTAGAATCTGGGGTGAACGGTGGCTGCCTGTAACTCACCATCACACCATAATCTCTCCACGACCTCATCAGGCCACCATAACCCACGTAGCACAACTCATTGATCAGGATACAAAGTCATGGAACACTGCTGTTGTCAAAGCAAACTTCCTACCTTTTGAAGCAGAGACCATCCTGGGCATCCCACTCTGCATCACAAGGAATGAAGACATGCTTATTTGGGGGGGCACACAAACAGGTACCTATGAAGTAAGGAGTGGATACCACATGCTCCTAGATGAAAAACATAGAAAAGCTCCAGGAGCCTCGGATGCAGCAACACAAACACAGGTATGGAGATCAATATGGTCTCTCCCAGTACCCACCAAGGTCCGCCACTTCCTCTGGCGAGCTTGCCACGATTCACTGCCAACCCGGAAAAATCTACATCACAGGCATGTCCTCAATGACCCCCGATGCCCAAACTGCTCAAACACAGTGGAAAATACACTCCATGCTTTATTGCACTGCAAAAGTCTGCAAATGATATGGCAAGCTACCCCATGGGGTCGTCGCCTAGAAGAGGACTCATATGTGGACTTCATGGAACTCTATTACCGAAACATGCAGATTCTACAGGCCCAGGAACTCCAACTCTTTGCCATGATCACCTGGTCAATTTGGTACCGATGCAATCGTCAACGCCTGGATCAACCCACTGAAGATATTGATCGCCTCCTCCCGAGAGCTCTTGAACTCCTCACTGAGTTCCATCAGGCCCAAGAAGAACACTCACAACCAACCAGTTCCACTATCCCATCTGTATTTACCAAATGGACGCCACCGAGTTCTGGACGGTACAAAGTAAACTTTGATGGAGCAATCTTCAGGGAATTGAATGAAGCAGGGCTCGGAGTAATCATTCGAAATCACCGTGGGGAAGTAATGGCATCGCTCTGTCAGAGGATCCCATACCCTTATTCGGTTGAGGCAGTGGAAGCTTCCGTTGCAAAGGCAGCAGTTAACCTCGCATTGGATCTGGGACTAAGGGAAGTGGACATTGAAGGCGACTCATTGAAGATAATCAAGGCTCTACAACAAAATGCACCCTGCTACACTCTCTACGGTCACTTGATAATGGATACCAACACATTAGCACAGAACCTCATTTCATTTCAATTTATGCATGTAAAACGAGATGGCAACTCCGTTGCCCATTCTCTTGCCAAAAGAGCTCGACTATGTGAGCCACTTGAGGTCTGGATGGAGTCTGTTCCTCCGGATCTATGCAATACTCTGTACTCAGATTCCCCTTTGAATTAAACCACTTTGACGTTTCTTCTAAAAAAAAAAAACTCGTTTAATAATATTGCATATGTTTTTTGGGCCTCCTGATCACTGAAATACATGCATTGATTCTCTCTCTCTCTCTCTCTCTCTCTAATTAATTTCCTGCTATTGATATTAATTTTAGGTCATGGATCGATATGTTGACCCTTTGGTAGCTTACTTGAAGGCAATGCTTAATTACCGTAAATTCAGGCGAGGCTCAAAAACTGAAGTCGATGACCTCTTGAAGGTTGAGAAATCGGAAAACCCATTGAGGATAGTTTATTGTTTTGGAGTTTGTTATAGCCATCCTGGTGCTTTTATTTTGTCTTATATAAGAAATACAATTCCACACCATGAATATGTAGTGCTGCACCCCAAGGGATTTATTTTTCGGAAACATACATTTCATAACATCGACCGGCTTATGGCACATTTCCAAAAACACATTAATGATTTGCTTTGTGAGCCTCAGTCTATTCATTCAGCTTCTGCCCTCGTACCAATGAGAAGCACTGCTTATTGGAGTTTAGGCGGGGCAACCACTACAAAATAAACTGTTTTTTACGTCAAATCTTTTCCGTCAACTTAAAAGTTGATGTGGAAAGCTTTAAAATAGGTATAGTATCAGCCCAAACTTCTTTTATATGTTTTTTAAAAAGCTCAGGTACCAGCCCAATCTTCTTTTATATATTTTTTAAAAAGCCTGGTCACCAGCCCAATTTTTTAACGTCAAAACTGAAAGCCCATTCAAAAAAGTTCTATCTCTCGCTTTCGCTCTCTGTTTTAATTTTTTAACGTCAAAACTGAAAACCCCATAGATTTCACAACGCAGATCGATCTTGTTTTCATCTTCATTGTGCTCTCTCTCTCTCATGTCTCATGGCTGCCTCTGCGTATCTCACTCTGTAAGTCACGAATCTAATCCCTCACTCTCTCTCTCTCTCTCTCATCATAGGAAAAATAAAACCCTAGAAATTTACACTATATTTCTTTCTATGGATTTATTTCAATTTGATCTTATTTTGCATTTGAAAACATTTCGTTTCAGGATTTGAGCTAGGTTCTTAGTTTCTTCGCTTATTGATTTTAGGCTTTCTCTAGATTACCAGGGAAAGAATCGAAAGATATTATCGAAGCTACTTGGTAGCTCTGCTTTCCTTGTCAATGTCATATTCAATTCAGTGACATGCATAACTGGTACCAACTTGTTAATTGTGTGGCTCCGATATACCTAATCTTCGGGTGCACTTATTTCTCATAAAGACTAACACATGTGTGTGTGTTTCTTTTAAAAGGCTAAAATTGAATTAAAATCCATATATAACCCATCCTATCCGGTGGATAAAGGGTTTTTTCTTGGCCTTATGCTTCAAAGACTCAACAAACATAAAATTCTACGTGACTGCCTTTTCTTTATTCCTATATATTATTGGACAACCATGTCTAAAATCTTAGTTCGAAACTTCAAATCTATTTAGTGTGTTTATCCTATTATTAATTCACTCAATGTCAAATTATCAATGGCAAGTAAACTAAAATTTTCAATATTTTTTTAATGTCCATTTCTTCTAGAATTATTATAAGAGTCCTAGTGAGTAGTGACCATATTAGACAGAAACAGAAAAATTTTAGTCAAAACCCAGTAAAAAATTGTAAGCTGCCAAGGTTACTTGTTCCTTGTTGAGTCCTGCAAGATATCACCAGTCAATTTTAGTCAAAACCCACTTTCCCTTTTTGTGTTATAGTTTCTTTCTGTTTATCTATATTTAGTCCTGGGTGTGAAGCAACTGTTTGTATTGGGGTTTCATTTCATTTAGTATATAGTTTGAGTTACACATAGTTGTGGTGTCTTTAACTTTAGAATTTAGGAGATGGATGGTCATGAAAATGAGGATGTGGGGTTTCAACATGGAAGTGAGGGTATCTTGAATTGTCAATCTTCAGGGATGAGCACAAATCCACTGCCTGAAAAGGTTTCAGGAATGACTATTAGCTCTGTCTCCATGTATAAACCCTCAAATGGAGTTTACCCTTTCTTTGGTTCTGGTTGGGATCCACTTGTTTCATTGAGTCAAAGTGAGAATTTTGGAGGGTCTTCCATGGTTTCTCATGGTGAATATCCTCCTTACCCTGTTGTAATGGAAAATCAGGGAATTAGTACCACCTCCCATCTTGTTCAGTATCCATCCAGTTCAAGCTTTGTTGAGCTAGTGCCAAAGCTTCCATGCTTTGGAAGTGGGAGTTTCTCAGAAATGGTCAATTCCTTTGATAATAGATTATTATTAAACCATAGATCCATCACAATTCCTTTGATAATAGATCAATCATATTAAAATTAAGAAATTACACCAGGTCCATCACAACTTACAACAAGCTACTTCAGCCTGATAAAAAAAAAAAAAAATTTGTTGTGCCTTTCTAATTCCTTTTGAATGATAAACTTATTGTTCCTTGGGTGTATGTAATTGTTTTTCCTCCTAAGTCATACTTCAAAGTGCATAACTAAAGGCCATGGGGTGTTATCTTATCCCCATAACTATAGGAAAAAGACTAAATCTAGGCAGTTAAAAAAGTGGACCTTGTTATGGTTCAAAGTCATGATTATCGAAAACTAAACCCCATAGGGTCTTATTGGGCCTTACTATGTCACATAAGTTAAGTTGTAAAACTTGTATCGATTCTTCTGTTAACTTCAAAGAGAGCTTGTATCAAATAAAAAGGTTGAGTTTTTCTTTGACATAGCAGCTGTGTCTATGTGTAAGTCTGTGTATAGAACATCACAAGGAGAATTATTACCTACACCCGAAGGATGTCTCCATCACAAGAGCCTCAAACTACGTGGTTTTGTACTTGTAGGAAGTCACTTAACAGTAATAGTATTCCTTCCCTTTTTAAAAAAAGAAATATTACTGATTTTCTAATTTATGTTTATGTTATTTGAAAAGTCCATAGAATTTTTATTAGCTTTATTTGAGTTGAAAGCAAATGAGTGTCAATTTGCTCCTTGAACTTTAGATTTGAATAATTAACCCCTTGCATATTAAGTTTATGACAAATCAAACCTTTGTTAGTGTTTTCCGTTAAAGCTTAACGAATTTAATTATGTGATATGTACATGAAAATAATAAGATTTCAAAATTAATAATATTTTGACAGAAACTATGTGCACATCTTGTGATTAAAATCGTATAGTTGTCACAAAAAATACTAACAAAATGTTTGATTTGTCAAAAATCTAATGTGTAAAGGATTTAATGTTCAAATAGAAAGTCCAAGAACAAATTAATACTCACTTTAAATAATGCTTTCTTAAAAAGTTGGATTATCTATACAGAATCAACAAAAACAAAATCTGATCACATAGAGCTTTAAGATGTAATATTAGATATCACCATGAGATACCTTAAAGCAGGCTCATAACTTTTTGATTTGTGGTTTGCTGGTGCCTTAGATTATTAGGTCTTCACTTCTCTAGCACTTCAGAAAACAACCTCCCTGTTTCAACCATTTTGATATGGCGCATGGTATGATGTATTGATGTTTTGTCACTTGGAGATACCTTTTTGGTAAGATTTTAGGATACCATGTTGCCTTTAACATTGTAATATGTAGTCTATGTTGTCCTAGAGCTGTTCATCTAGTTGGTTTGGTCTTGCAATCAGTCCCTAAGTCCTGCTAGCTTCTGAATATGACCTTTTAATCTTATCATTATGATGGCATGCTTATCATTATGATGCTATAAACTAGTGATAGTGTCCTTCCTATTTAATCTTATCTTATTGTTTAAATTATTTTGTTTTTGCCGTGTCTAGTGCTCCTCCTCCAGCACATGTGCAAAATCAAAGTGGATCCATAATGGGAGCAGTTGGTGCCAGTATTGCAGATGGTGAGTATTAAGTTTTTCTTAGTGCATAATTGTCTCTCTGCTTATGTATTTGAGTTCATGGAATTTGACAGCAGATTATTTGTCGATGCACAGGCATGGCCTGGGGTGCTGGTACTTCTATTGCTCACATGACAGAAAATTTTTTTACGTCTTACAAATTTTTTTTTTGCTCTGCTGCAGGCATAATAGCTTCAAGTAATTATTAATAGCCACCAGATATTAGTAGGTAATTCAGAACAGTTACCTGAAATGTCCTTTTTTCATTTTTTTTTTCTTTCTACAGAGTTTAGGCAACTATGTATGACAAACTCCAATAGTGATTTTTTTGCTACATGCATTCAATACATACTTCCTGTTATGAATATTTTTTTGCTACATGCATTCAAATGATGCAACTCAAGTTCCTACCAAGGTTGGCAACTTATATAATCATTACTGAGTATATTATAATATTTACCTTTAGGGCTTGGTATTATGAGATGACATTCATGACATAGGCTCTCTTTGACACTCTTGCAGGTGAAGACAATAGCAAGCCCAAAAAGGTAAATATTATAGCTTAGAATTTATATTCAAAATGTCAATGGAACCTTTGTATGTCTCGAGTCCTCTTGTGTAATTCATTTGCATTACTGATGTGGGGATGATATGAACTCCTTGATATATTAGTTCTGATTCCTGAATTGTAAGAAATTGATGCAAGGTGTATCTTTGGTTATTTTGGGGCCATTTAAACACACTGGATATTCTCTATGGGATGTTTGATTTTATGAGTGCATATTGAATACATTATCTTAATTGGTCTTCAATGGACCTTAGTGTATGATATGAATGTTGACCTCTTATTCTTCTTTGACAGAAATTGAAGCCTTCATTTATTCTTCTTTGACAGAATTAGTGCTTTACACTTATCTTTGTTTAATTCTCCCGAAAAAGTAATGATACAGACACTTGATTGGTATTTCACGAATTATATTGGTAAAAACCTGACTGATGTTCAAGTTTTTGCTCTTTTGAACAATTTTCCTAATAATTGCTTAATTATCAGAGATCTAGCATCACATTTGTAGCTCTAGGTCCTATAGTATTTAGAGCAAGTAGATCCTTGATAAAAAGTTTACATTTTTAAATATAAATGATACCAGTGATTATCCAAGAAGTATATTGTAATTGGAGATTTGAATATTTGTCAACCCTGATGCAGGTATTTAGAGCTAGTAATGATAATTGATAATGGTTTTCCTTTATTGTTTCTTCTCACGATAAAACGTTGGACCAGTGCTTGTCATGCTATTCTTTTCCTAAATTTAAATGAAATCAGTTGAGATTGTATTTGATCTGGTTCTATATACAGTTTTTATGTAGCTTAGGACTGAGTGCTATCCCATGTTGAACCCCATATTATTCTGCTTGTTGCTTTTCGTTCTTGTACAATGATTCTTGTGAAGCTGTCTGATTAGTATCTAAAGCATATGGAGCATGGGCTCTTGTACAACACTATTCATATCTCATTTATTATCAAATTACATTTACACATATTTGGAATTCATTAGTGTCTGATAATATGATTTCACTGCAGGGTATCAATTCCAAAATTAATTTTGTGCATGCAACATGGAAGCTAAGGTGCCTAACTTGGTCAACTATGTGTGTGTTTAGTTGCTATATAAGCTCAGATCCTACTTTGCCTTTGGTCCCTTCAGGGGAGAGAGGTGTTTAAGAATTTACTTGTTGCTGTTCTTTTGTATACATTGGTAAATTGCTTTATATGCCTTTTGAAATAATGAAAATAATTGCACCTACAAGCTGTTCCCATCAACTCTACTGTTAGTGGACAAACTCATAGATTGTTCTGAATATCATGCAGTGACTTTGTTTTCTATTCTTTTCTCATTTTTAGTTGAGTTGATGTTATTTGCGATATCATTTTTACTAAACCTCTTCTGCTACTGATACAACTCTTTTCACAACTTTTTTTTTTTTTCATAACATGCTAATATGACTAGCTGTGATTAGTGAGCAATCACTTTCCAATAGGCACACCACTAGCACTACTTTTATTGGCCACCACTCACAATTTGTCAACCCAGAAAGTTCGTGAAAGAAGTTGTCACTAGACTTCTTCTTAGTCAAGAGGCTTCATGCAATGATGTTTATTACTGCTTGATGTGATTTGCATGCATTATGTAATACTTTTCTTTTGGACAGCCATGCTAATGCTGGTAGATACGTGATTTGCTTGTTGAACTACTTATTGACTATGCAGTGTGGTAGCACCCTAGAAAAATATGTAAAATGCAGTTACTAAGTAATATAATACTGTTCTTTGCACAGCAAGACTAAATGTTTGGAGAAATGTGATTTACCCGAGTGTTTATCAACTATGATGTGTGCTAGGCACACTAAGAAGATATGTAGATAGAATTATTATCAAGTGTTATCTGTTGCTCCAATTAAATATTTTCCATTTCTACAATGTGATAAAGCCATTGAGGCTAAGGAACCATTTCCAGTGACATGCCTTGCATGAAGGAGGTCATGTTTGGACCTTTTTTGAGTTTTTGGAACAAATCACAGATTATTGTACTGCAGATTCAAAACTAAAAATATTTCTAAAATGGGACTAGTGGAATTGATTCATTGTTGGCTTGTTGCCTCTTCACTTCTTCAAACAACTATTATTGTCTCACACTTTTGAAGTATAAAAACACTTCTCCTTGATTGCGACAACCTTGTATTATTCATTTTACCAATAGCTGTAGGTCAAGCCTAAGCTCTTTTTTTCTCATCTGCAGGACTTACCTCAAACTTCCATGGAGGCCCCTCATTTGCATTGATGGGAGTACAATCTACGAATTAGATGACGAGTTTAAAGTAAGAAATAAAAGCTCTTTCTATTGCTGCAATGTGCATATATGAACTTCTGGTGCACATGCCAAGAGTACCACTAATTACGGGTGCTTTGCTCTTTTCATTTAACAGATTGTTAGGCTGCTGAGAGTTGGAATGTTTCTGCGCTTGAAGCAATCAGCCATATATTCACCCCTAGTTTTGGAAGGCCTAATGATTGAATTTTCAAGGCTCAATAAATTTGAAGAACCCTAAGATTCATATAATATTAGCCTCTGTAGCAGTTGCTGATTCGAATTTTCCTGGTGATTACACTGGGCTTCTGCATGTTTTGGGACTATAAAGACAAACATTTGGAAAACATACCACAACTACAGATTTAAGTTCAAGGTGGGAGTGCATGGTACTAATTTGTGATTATTACTATCAAGAGCTTTGGTGACTTGAGTTATGGCTTGTGCCCTTTGTAACACTGTCGCAGAGATAAATGATGAGAAATGTTGAAAGAGTGGGAGGACAGGATTCGAATTCACTATCTATTGAATCAAACTGTGATCTCTACTTTATCTTTAATTTAAAGCAGACACCCATTACATCCTTAATATTGAAAGGTGAAGAAATATCTGTCTCCTACTTACTCTAAGGCTCAAGGCACTCATTATCCTTCAGGCCATAAATATATATATACCTCTGTGTCCCCATTTATCATTACCAAGGTATATTATATACCTCTGTAATCATAAGGGAACATAAACATCATATACACATGTGTGCATATATATATATATATATATATATATATTGGTTGTAAAGTGGTAATGAGAGCCTCTCATGGTATTGAGCAGAAAGACCAAGCTTTATGTATTCGGTTTAGTCTTCTTACTCATATGTAAGCTTGAGATGATTGTTGTAAAATTTTTTGGCGTTTTTGGCATCAACATAATGTTGACTCAAAAGATGTTACATGAGTTTTTGTTGACGCAAAAGATTTATGAGTTTTTATGTTGACGCTAAAAGATGTTATATAAGATTTGGTGTCAATAAAAGGTTGACACTAAAAGATATTTGTTGCCGCAAAAAGGTATTATTTTTTACGTCAACTCATCGTTGACGCAATGATTTTAAGCGACACGAGTTATTGCAGCACTATGCGTCAACCAAAAAGTTGACGCAAAAAATGTTTTTTGCAACAACTTTTTATCTTTAGCGTGAACAACGGTTGACGCTAAAAGTGATTTTTCTTGTAGTGAGCCATGGCAGTAAGGGAAAGAATGAGGGCAACTTGAGAGGACAGTCATGTCCAGACAGAGACAGGTTGTCAGCACCTGGTTCTCAAGGTAAAATTATAAGTTAATTACTAATTGAAGATCCTAAAGATAAATTTGTCTATTTCCAATGAGTTATTGCATCACTTGAGAGTTTTGAAGTTTAAATACGGCTTACTGCATAGAAATTATTAGTGAGTGTGGTACGCATCTTCATGTGACTTTGGACACCTTTTTTAACCCTCAACTTTATCTCCCCACACTTGCAGAATTGTTAACGGTTAGCATGGAAATGCACAAATGTAGGTTGCATCACATGCTTAAGTTTTGCCTTCAAGGAGGTGATGCTCTTTGGGTTTTTATGTGTCATGCTTGCAATTCCCATTGTGACTTGGATGTGATGAATTTAGGCTTGTGTGTCTGGTCAGTAACTCAGAACACAATCTTTGACAAGAAGAAAGCATGAAAGAAGAATAAATTTAAACTTTGCAAGTACAATGTCATAGCATTGAAATATTCTTACGTTGTATCATATGCTTCAGTTTATATTTTTAAGGACTTGATGGTTCAGTGTTTTTTCAACTTCTGGAACTGGTTCAGTGATTTAAACTTTGGAGTCAGCTAATGATGCTTAGCTCATGCAGTGAGCTGTTATCGAATCCATAGATGCTAAGCCCCTCCACTCCTCCATGAACCAGGATCCTCTTTCCCCCTACACGGTGGCTTTATTCTATATCATTTAAAATTATGTTTTGTAGTTGGTTATCTAACACCAGTCAAAGGTATTATTAGAGTTGCAAAAGGTAGGCACCTTGCAGATTGGTTTAGGAAACAAAACCCGCAGGTCATGTTTTGTTTGTTTCATGGAAAACATTATGTATACCTACAACTCCTATATTAATTATGTTAACCATATACAAAATATGAGTAGATCAATCAATTACTCAAAAGAATTTACATAAGTGTACTATAAGATATATAAATGTGCAACATCAAACGACATAGAGGAAAAGAAAATGACTCAATGCATTAATGTATCTTAGCTAACTTTAGTAAATGAGTAAATTTTTTACTTTTTAATTATTTTTTAAGTAATTGATTTTCATATGTATTAACTAAACCAAATTAATTAGGAAATCATTTCATATATTCAAAGAGGTTATATAATCTATATTTGTAAGATAGTTTACTTTAGAAAGTTTGAACTTATGTGAGAGAAAATATTAAAGTACGTCCTTTGGTATTGAAAAAAATATTTTAGACTACTGTTTTTTTTTTTCTTTTAGGAAAAGAAAATGGTCGGCTATATCTGTACATTTTGCATGGAACAAATTGTAAAATAATAATAAAAATAATAAAGAAAATAAAATTAATATTATTTGTTTCCCATTAGAAATCATTATTCGTTGCAATAAAAATAATATTCTAAATTAATGAATGAGTTCTTACACGTGGAAGAGTAGTTTGTTCTTAATAAAATCCATAAATCAATCCAATGCAAGAATGAAATTAATATAACTTCATCAACCACATTTTAATTCTTTAATATAAATTTTCAAATAATACACATTGTAAGAAATCAATCGCTATTTAATTATCTTCACCAGCTATTGAAATTGCTCTCATTACTGCATGGTCACTATGGAAAGCACGGAATGAATTGATTTGGGACAATAAGCAGCCCACTGTATCTGAAATTTGTTCAGGCCTTGCTTTAGATTGCTTGGAATCAGAGAAGCTACTTCATGAGGAACCTACATTGGAGAACACCTTTTGCTACCGATGGAAACCACCTGCATTTAATCATTATAAAATGAATGTTGCTTTTCGGATTGGGTCAGATAATGTAAAAGCAGGTTTAGGAGTACTTGTGCGAGATTCCAAGGGTGTGGTGGCTGCAGCTATGTGTTCGACATTACAGTGGAGTGGTGATGTGATTCAAGCTCATGCAGGGTCCATTTTGATAGCACTGAAGTTTGCCTATGATATTGGTTTGCGACTTATTGAACTTGATGTTGGTTGCCCTGAGTTGCTAGGTTTGATACACAAAGGATCGCCTTGCTATGCACCCATAGGAGGGTTGGATGATGATATTTGTCATTGGAATTCATTTTTCCAATTTTTAAGCTTTTCTGTTGTTAGGAAAGATTGTAACAAAGCTTTCCAAGTTTTGGCTATAGAGGCTTTGTCCTCAAATTCTGAACAAGTGTAATTGGAGGATCATCTAGTTTGCATTACTTCTTTTGTACGGTTTGATTCTATTCAATAATATATTACCTATCGTTTCTATCAAAAAATAGTTACAAACTTAAAATGTGAATGAAATGCACCCTACTCTCTCTTTCTCTCTCCTTTATTATCTTTCAATCATATTTGAAAGAAAATGGTATTAACAGGGGCGGCCCCGAGAGTTGGGTTGCCCCAGCCCGTTCTAATTTTTGTTGCCCTACTTATTATTTAATATTAAAAAAATAACATAAAGTTCAAAAAAGAAAAATTTATGCAAAATCAAGGTTACATTGTACGTTTAATCGGTTGTGGTGCTTTATAATTAGCACAATCCGACTCTAACAAAATTA
>BKZX01021450.1:0-11016 GCA_014362285.1 Fagus crenata
AGTTTCAAGTTAGTTTCACAACCCAGTGCACAAAATTCAGTTCAATAATTTTTTTTTGGCAATGATAGAAAATGCTCAATCATGTAATATCAACAACAGATTACACCAAGCTTCTACTTCTGGTTTCAAATGATGCAGCAAAAGGAAATATAACTAAGAAGGATAAACTACATACATGGAGGAAAAGTTACAATGAGAGTGGTCACTTATTGATGGTGGTGATAACTGAAAACAATGACAGTGGTGTTAATTGCACCAATAGCAGCATGTAGATGAAAAGCATTTGAATGGCATTGAGTAAAAAATGATCTCAAGCAATAATTCTCATATTTTATTTTCTTTCTTATTTTATATTCTCTTTTTGGCACAAGGAATGATCCTCTAATTTCAGTACATCCTGTCCTAGTATTCAATAGGAAAAAAAAAAAAAAAAAAAAGGTGAATTCTAGAACAGAAGAAACCTGGTTCTCATCCAAAGGAAGTGTAATTGGTTTGCTTTCTCCATTGAATTGATCCACAATACTACAGCATAGCATGAGTTCAAAAGAGATTGCAGAGGATGGTCAGATTAACTAGTATAAGTGCAAGAAAGAGAACACATCAATGGATTTGCAATTATGCATACAAATCCAGCAATGGTTTGACTTAGACTCCTCAATATTAGACAGAAAGATTTGTTCCCTCAAAAGTAATTTTGTAAATAACTGTAACTTATAAATTACCTGTGAATGTTGAATCATACGAATCTTTATCAAGCAAAACATATTAAACTGCCATTCCCTACGGCACATTGGGCAATGTGATTGAGAGTTCTGTGAATTCACCCATTTCAAGATGCAATGAAGATGGAACGCATGGTTGCATGCACCCCAAACTGCAGGATCATAATGGACATCATTAGTTACTCATAAAATTTCACTAACTACCACTACTACTACTACCAAAAAAAAAAAAGGTTTCTTTCCTTCTTTCTTCTTTTTTTTTTTTTTTTTTTTTTTTTAAGCATTGCCCTTGTAATAGTCAAACATCAAAGAATAATAGTAAAAAAAATAAGGCATTGCAGCAATCAGCATAGGATTCAAGATAAATTAAGGGCATTCAATAAAAGAGGGAAAAAGAAGATGGCTGGCATGTAGAAAGTATAAACTCATTTTACTTAGAGACAGAGAGAGAAAGACTCATTTGAGGAACTCCTTAAGTTAGGAAATTCAAAAACAGAAGACAAAATGGTAAAACATGTAAACAAACTGGAATTGCATCAAGATGACTTACTTAATGGGCAATCATCCCCAGGAAGCTTACAATCAAGACAACAACCATCAAATGCCATCCTACAGATACCACATGTTTCATCCTGAGCATCCCAAGTCCATGAAGCAACACCGTGCCACCTATCATTAACAAGGGAAAACAATTATGGCTCCCCAGCAACACATTATAAAGCATACCAAACTCAATATCTACAATACTATATGTACTGACGAGTTCCAATCGTGAGAATGTCAAGAGTTCTTTGAAAAAAAAAAAAAAATCTTCATTCAATCTGAGAAATTTTAAAGTGCACTTGTTATATATACACATCAAGGACCTGTATCACAAAATTAATTACAAGTTCATCGGTGAAAATAAAAGATATACAAGAGATAAAGAGAACATACTCTGTTTGAAAGCCCAGCAAATATTCACAAAGAAAATTGAATCAAGGAAAAACTGTTTCCGTAAATAAGAGTTTACAACTAAGTTACGAACACTATCAATTTATAAACACAATATCGTGGCAAGGATACGTAAGAGCTTGACTTTCATCCTCCTTTCCTGCAAAACCAAAAGCCAATTTTCAGAACAATTACTATGCAAAATACAATCAACATACAACCACACACTTTAAAGACATAAAACCCACTCAACCAACAATATTAATATGAAAATATCTATCACATATGTGGCAGAGGAATGCTAGGATTTATGATGGTCAAGTCAAAATAGAGGAGCACCTTCATCTAATGGTTAGAGAAGATGTTAGAACCAGGGCTGGTTAGTACTTTAGATGCTGACATAACTCCACTTTCAACTAGGAAAGAGACCCGTTAACTTAGGAGGATTTTCTTTGCACAATCACTTTCATAGGTGATTAGGTAGCAAGCACTACTAGTAGTCCCTGCAAGAGCATGAACCATCACGGAAATGATGGAACTAATTGGTATCTCTCACAATGATTTCTCTGTCCACCACTTTCGACACAAACTTGATTGCTGAATGGCAATCACCACAAACTCTAATGTTTTTCTTGATTCGTATAGGGGAATCTGGAGGGGTTTTGAGAAGGGCAAATGCTAGAGCAAGCTTCTCACTATGGTACTGCAACTTTAGTTCCCTCTCGTGCTGATCCACGAATAAAAGCACATGGCTAGTGTCTAGGACATATCCGATCTCCTTGATCTTCCTACTGATCTCTTCCCATTTCCTATGGATCTCCTCTCTTTGCAGGTGGGCATCATCGTTTTCTACAAACATGTGGACTGCATTCTCAATCTCCACCCAACTACAAGCAGGCTCCTTCTTCACCCCACTCTCTTTCATCATCCTTCTCACTTTTGCAACATCACCCCATCTTCCAGCAGAGGCATAGATATTAGAGAGCAACATATGGGGCCCTAAATCATACGGATCAAGCTCAAAAACATGTTTGGCAGCATAAGCACCTAACTCCATATTCTTATGCATCCTACGAGCACCAAGCAAGGCTCCCCAGACTGCTGCTATGGGTTCAATGGGTATTTCTCTTATGAAATTCAAGGCTCGATCAAGAAGACCTGCTCGACCAAGAAGATCAACAATTGTCACATTATGCGAAACCTCCGGTTCTATACTGTACTTCTTCATCAATTCAAAATAATATAGTCCTTCATCTAAAAGCCCAGCATGGCTACAGGCAGAAATAACACAAATGAAGGTTACACCATTAGGTTGAATTCAAATCCTTAGCATTTCTTCAAACCATTGCAAAGTTTCCTTCCCGAACCCATGTTGTGCATATCTAGTAAGCATTGAATTCCAAGAAATCACGTCTTGTTTCACCAATCTATCAAACACCTTTTTTGCATCCTCAATGCTTCCTGATTTTGCATACATGTCAAGAAGAGTGTTTCCTACATAAGAAACAAGCTTCCCCCTGATTTTATCACGTGTGCATGAATCCATTTGCCTTGTTCCAATGACCCAGTGCTTGCACAAAGGCTAAACACACCAGAATAGGTGAACTGAGTTGGTTTAAAATCTTCCCTCTGCATCTCCCGAAACATACTTAGAGCATGCTTTCCTTCACCCTTCCTAGCATGCCCAGCAATCAAGCAAAAAAAAGGAAAATCTGCAAAATCAAAATCAAAGATGAATGGATATCATATCAGAAAGGAAAAATCACTAAATCTGCAAAGTTCATCAGATGCAAATATGCAAAATCTAATCAAACATTAGGTTAAATATATGATTGGAATTCGGAAAGGGATTAGATTTTGTGATGAAGAACCTAGCTCGAATCTTGAAAAGAAATGCTTTCAAATACAAAATAAATCCATAGAAAGAAATACAAAGTAAATTTCTAGAGAGACAGAGAGATTAGATTTGTGACTTACAAAGGCAGCCATGAGACTTGAGAGAGAAAGATGAAGATTGAAGTCACTGATCGATGCTACAGAGACTCAGAGAGAGAGAGAGAGAAACTTTTTTAATTGGGATTTTTTTATTTATTAAACTGTTTTGAGTTTTGACGTATAAAACTTGTGGGTTTTAAAAAAAAAAAAATTGGGCGGTGTTGGTACCCACCCACGGGGGCCTAATTAAAGTTAAAAATGATTGGGTTGATACTCAAAGCCTATTTTGAAGTTTACTGTGTCAACTTTGTAGTTGACGCAGAATATATGCCGTAAAAAATAGTTTTTTTTGTAGTGTGTGGATGGTTGTAGCATTTACGAATTAGTTTGTAGTCAAACTCTATTCCATATAGTATGGATGTATTTAAATTCAAATTTATGCATCAAATAATAATAAAAAAGAAAAATTGCAAGAACAAGGTGATAATGTGGACACCAGAACGGTATGTGGACCATTGCACGGTAAAATCTAGTCTCTTCCAGTCTTACCTGTGTTTGGATCCTATATTTTGGGAATGCATTTTAGAAAATGCATTTCTACTAGAATGCATTTTGCTGAAAATAATATGTTTGGTAAAATATTGAAAATATTTATAAGAAGTGATTATGCTGAAAGAAATTGTGTTTAGTTGGTATTTCAAAGAATGAACTCTTCCTATTAAATAATATATTATTAGTATACATTATTTAATTAACATTTTTTTTTTTTAAATATCTCAATACAAGGCTAAAAATACATTTACTATTAATACAAAATTAACAATGTAATAAAAAAATAAAGTATTACGTTGTGATTTAAATTAATGTCTACTAATAAAAAAAATAGGTCATGATTTGTGCATATCTCCTTGCACACATTTTTATAAAATTTGAACAATGTAATAAAAAAATATAGAGAAATGTGTATTGTGTATGCAATAGAGATATACACAAACCATTTATGATAAAAAATATCATAGACATCTTCTAAATAAATTTTTACAATTCTACACTTTGCACAAAACAAAGTGAACATACAAATAAAACCAATTTAATTTTTTCCTTTTCAATTTTTTTCTTCTTTCTTTTCCACTCTCCCTTTTTTGCCACCATACACGTAAACTCACTCTCCATTTCTTTTTTCCTTTTTATTTTATTTTATTTTTTTTTCCCTACCACCCATGTACCCTTGGACTAGAGACGGAGCCACTTGGGGACTAAAGGGGGCCATGGCCCCTGCTGGCTCTACAAAAAAAAGGCTAGAGTAGGGATAAAAAATTAAATGGCCCCCATTCAAATAATTTTTGGGCCCCTACTAACACAATTTTTGGCCCCTTCCCACAGAAATTAGCCCCAAAAAAGAAATAGACAAAATTATTCCAACAAATCAGCCCAAATCCAAAAAAAATAAAATAAAAATATACAACTCAGTCAAAATCATCCCAACAAATCAGCCCAAATCACAACAACATAAGCAACAAATAAATATAATCAGCCCAAGTCAAAATTACAACAAATCAGAAAATATATTAATATCTAAAATTCAAGAAAGAAAAAAAAAAATAGTTACTGACGGTGGCCAAACCGAGTAGAAGAAAAAAGAAAAAGAAAAAGAAAAAATGAAAAAAGAAGCAAGATCTAGGGTTTAGGTTAGTGAGTTACGGACTTGCCAGAGCGGCGGAGCCAGAGGTATTGAACATTTGAACCAATTGAAGGCTGCCGGAGGTACGGAGTTGGCGTCGCCTGGACTGGAGGCTCATCGCTTCGCTAGTTCGCTGACTTCGCTCACGGTCCTTTCGCTGCCAGACGGTGCCACCATCTAGCCGATCTCGCCACGGCGCCACCATCTCGCCGTTCGCAGCCCGCAACTCGGACTCTCGGTAGCTGGCACTGCCGCACTGGTGAGTCTACTCTCTCTCTGTCTCACTTTACTCTTTTCTCTCTCACTCAATGACTCAACTACTCAAACTCAAGTCTCTGTTAAAGTTAAGACTTAAGTCTCTGTTAATATACTTGGGAATTGGGAATGACCGAATTGGGCACATGTGGTTTGATTTCTAGATTTTTTTAGTGAATACTGAATAATCACGGGTCAGTAAAATATTAGCTTACTGATCTGTGACCCACTCACTCAAATCAATTATTTTAGATTTTTAGTGAATAGTCACCATCATCAGTCCATCACTGTTTCTTCTTTTTTGTTTCTTTCTAAGTAGTCTTTATTTTTTAGTTAATTTCTCACATTTCAATGTATTTTTTGTTTTTGTTTTTTTTCTGTGTTGTGTACTATTTAAATTACTTGAGTGTGTAAGTATTTGATTATTAATTGTGGATGTCAAAATTATTGTGTTTAACACGCCGATTATTGTGGGTGTCAAATTAATTACTGCTAAATTATAGATGATTTCAGTAATGTGAAAATGCATCGACTTTTATTTTCATTGAAAAAAGCATTGTAATGTATTAAGAATGATTATTTTGTATTTTTTCTTTTGATTGAATATTTTATATCTTTCCAGTTATTGATGTTTTGTTAATACTATATGGATACTATTTTGGATTTTTACGAAAAAAAAATTTAGTTGATACACTGGCCCCCACTCATGTAAAATCCTGGCTACATCCCTGCCTAGGACTTTCTTTTTTCTTCTCCCCCACCACACACATACATCTCCCCTCACCCATCTCATTATTTTCTCTCATTTCCTCCTCACGGTTCACACCCCTTTGCCCTTTTTTTTTTTTTTTTTCTCTCTCTTTTATATAACATCCAAACATTACAAATAAAAGAAAAAACATAATGTGACATAAAATTCAAACATTACAAATAAAATGCTAGAAAAAGCACATCATAACAAGTTTATATTAAATTAAAAAAAAAAAATTACTAACGGTTATTCCAAATTATCCCTCGTTTTTTGATATAAAATGAGAAAATAAGAACACATTTTCAAAGATAAAAGAAAGAAACAGAAAAAATATGGAACATATCAAAAAAAGAAAAAAAGTAGAGAACAAAAAAGAGGGAAGGAAAATAAAAGAAAAAAAGAGAAAAATTAAGGAGAAAAAAAAGAGTTATTCGAGTAATAAACTATTATAAGTAAGTCTCATTTATTTTAACAAAAATTAAAAGTAAAAGCTAGAATCATAATCCAATATATTTTGGATTTTGATTTCTACTTTAGAAATAAGAATTTGCAAAATACATTTTATCTAGAATACATTTTATATTTTTCAAAATCTCAACTAAACATCTCATATTTTGTACAAAATATATACTATATATAAAAATCCGTAAAATACTTTTAACCAGAGGATGCAAATACAGGCTTACTCTTACCTTACAAAAACAGAAGCTCTTATCGGTTCACTTTTGGACACAGCCAAGCAGAGCACATACAAAGCAAAGAACAAATTCTCAAACCTCTCTCTGTTTAATTAACTCATTTCTCTCTCTTTCCCAAAACTCTCTCACCAAAAACGCAATGTCGACCGTGAAAATCCAACCCACAGCATATGCGCTCTCGTCCAGCGTCAGACACCTGGGTTTCTTCAATCTCCGGCTCCCCCAAAACTGTGTCGTTTCCTCCAACAATTTGAACCATTTAAGACGCTACAGGACCCGAAGACCCCTCACTGTGTCAATGTCCACCACCTCTTCCAGCCCTCTCGAAGTCTGCGTCAAATCTTCAGTCACTACCCCCAACAAGCCCGGAGACTGTAAATACTCTGTCTCTCTCTTTTTCCTTTTTAGCCCCGTTGGTTACAGACAAAATGCCTCAAAGAAAAACAAATTCAAATTCAAAACCAAACGTTTTTATTTTCATTTATAAAGAATATAATTGTTGGGTTTAGTGTCAAACATTGTTTATGATGTGGGTTTCCTTTTTATTTACCAGTACACAGATAGACAAAGGTCAATGTCAGTTGAGGTAGAACATAGTCATGTAAGCATGGTTATGGCATTCATTTTTATGGACTAATGCATGTGCAGACTATTGGAGTTCAAAATGGCATATTATAATGAAGCAATTTATTATAATATTTGGGTAAAATATGTGTAATAATTATTTCCTATTTCAGTTTTATTTATCAAAAAAAAAAAAAAGTGTAATAATTTGTGCTACTTTAAGGGGTAGAGTTTTGGGTCTTGCATAGGAAGTTATTTCTATGTTTGTCTTCTCAGGTCCCTTTTGCCAGAGGGTATTGCTGACTCTGGAGGAAAAGCATCTCCCTTATGACTTAAAGTTGGTAGATTTGGCCCACAAGCCAGAATGGTATTGATCTGATTTCATATCTTTTAATTATATCTCCTTTTTCAATAAGTCTAATGATGCAACAAATTTCACTAACATTTTTCACAATTGCTGAGGTGAGAAATTGTGATTAATATACAATAAAGGTGATGTCAATAGTGGTTCCAATGAAAGTAATTTTGCTCTAATCACAATCTACCACCTATACGGGTTGTGAAAAAATTTATTTATTTTTGATAAGTAATAGAATAATTTTATTAAAAAATAACTACATGGTGTGCATAAAGCATGAACACGCTGCACTTTAAAGAATTACAAAGCATTAGGATAACTCAAAGATTCTAAGAAACCCCCAATAGAATTAGAAGTTGTTAGACCCCAAGACCTAGCCCAATCAAAAAGAGAATCCATACAAAACTCAATAAGTTGTCCCACAGAATGTTCTACATTCTCAAAAGTACGATTATTTCTCTCCCCTCCATAATGACCACATAACACATAAGATTCCAAACCTCCAAAGAGTGTTTTCCAAACCAATTCCTCCAACACGCCAACTGATCCTGAACACACCCTGACATCACCTAAACAACTCCAAACAACTTAAAAACAAAACTCCAAATCTGACAAGAACTTGGGCAGTGTAACAGAAGATGATCCACTGTCTCTCCACTAAACTTGCACAAGCAACACCACCCAACAATAACCATGCCTTGCCGCCTAAGATTATCACAAGTTAAAATCCTACCCCACTCTTTTATCAAAAAAAAAAAATCCTACCCCACTCCGTTGTCCAAACAAAAAACGCAACTCTGTGAGGAGCTTTAACACCCCAAATACCTTTCCAAGGAAAAGTCATACCCATATTACCACGAAGAGCCTGATAGTAAGAGCGAATATCAAAAGCCCCATTCCTCTTCAATCTCCACTAAACACTATTGTCATCCTCTCGAGTAGGAGGTTTGGAATGAAGGATATGAAAAAAGGAAGCTACATCATCAAATTCCCAATCATTAAAATTCCTTCCGAAACGGATATTCTACTCTCGTGCCATCCCTTCGGTACTCTGAGTATAAAGGGAATCAATAAGAGCATCTCTATCCCTAGAACACTCATATAACAAAGGAAACATTTCCTTAAGAGGCCGAGAACCACACCATTTGTCATGCCAAAAGCAGACCCTATTGCCCTGACCCACATCAAAGTTAATGTAAGTGGAGAAATCCCTTTCCAAAGAGTACAGCCATGAGATCTCCTAATTGGCTTAGTGCGCCAACCTCCCCCTTCAACACCATACTTAACCACAAGAACAAGTCTCCAAAGTTTCGATTCTTTTACCCCAAATCTCCACATCCACTTTCCTAATAAACCTTATTAAAAGAGATAAGATCCCGAACTCCCAAACCACCTTGATCAATTGGCGTGCAAACCCTATCCCAATTCACCAAATGAATCTCCCATTCCACCCCAAAGGAAATTACGCTGCAACCTCTCAATCCTTTTCGCAACACTGACAGGAATTTGAAAGAGAGACATAAAATATGTCGGTAGACTTGATAGAGTACTCTTGAGAAGCATTAAACGCCCTCCCCTGGACAAATAAAGCTTCTTCCACCTCGCCAAACAATGCTCAACCTTTTCAATGATGGGATTCCAAACCCTTATAGCCTTGAAAGAAACTCCTAGAGGCATCCCAAGGTAAGTCATTGGCAAAGCCCGAATATGACAAGAGAGAATGTCAGCTAGAGAAGATATGTTATCTACATCCCCTATAGGCACCATCTCACTCTTGCTCATATTAACTCGTAAACCGGTCACAGCCTCGAAACAAGTCAACACCCGTCGAATATAAGCCAGTTGCTCAGGACAAGAATCACAAAAGATAATGATGTCATCTGCAAACAGAAGATGAGATACACCCAAATCTTCCCCTATCGTAGCCCCACCTGAAAACCACGAATGAATCCCCTTTCCTTAGTTCTCTTAAATAACCTGCTTAACATCTCCATGACCAAGAGAAAAAGTAATGGAGACAAAGGATCACCCTGCTGTAAGCCCTTTGAACTATTAAAGAAACTTGAAGGGGTTCCATTAATCAGCACAGAAAAACGAACCGTAGAAATGCACATATGAATCCACTGAATCCAGTTACTTCCAAAGCCCATACGACTTAAAAGATAAATAAGGCTACCCCAATGCACATGGTTGTATGCTTTCTCTATAACTAACTTGCAAATAATCCTAGGTGCTGTGCTTTTAATATGGCTGTCTAGGCATTCATTGGCGATAAGGACCGAATCCAACATTTGATGGCCACCCACAAAAGAATTTTGAGAATTAGAAATTAACCCATCCAACACCACTCTAAATCTGTTTGCCAACACCTTTGATAACAACTTGTACATACTCCCAATTAAGCTAATAGGACGATAATCCCTAATATTTGAAGCATTAACCTTCTTGCGAATGAGAGTGTTGAACGAGGTATTTAAGGACTTTTCAAACTTACAATGAGCATAGACTTCTTCAAAGAAATCCAGGACATTCCCCTCCACCACCCGCCAACACTTCTGAAAAAATGCCATAGTGAAATCATTTGGGCCTGGAGCTTTATCATATAGTGCATAAAACCCAATTGTTCATGCGCGTGTGCACACACTCAAATGCACACATTAGTATATATACTAGTATCATTATATTAAATACCGTAGGCTTTTATTATGTGTTTTATTTTTATCTTTTATAACTCTTTCTTAATTTGTATGTTTTGGTAATTAGGTTCTTAAAAATCAACCCAGAAGGTAAAGTTCCTGTGATTAAATTCAATGAGAAGTGGGTTTCAGATTCAGATGTTATTACACAAGCACTAGAAGAAAAGTATCCTGATCCACCATTGGGAACTCCACCTGAGAAGGCTTCAGTGTATGGTTTCTATACAATGGTTTATACATTAACCATATGGTTATACATGCTCATCACTAGAAAATACTTAAATCTTGAATGCTTTCCACCATCCATAGTGCATAATGGCAATGTCATAAAAAGTATGTTTGAATTACTAGCACCAAAAAGTAAATACAAGAAGTTACCAAATTGATAGTCAGATTTTGTTTTGGTTTAGATTACTCTATGCC
>BKZX01021453.1:9828-24262 GCA_014362285.1 Fagus crenata
CCAAAATCACTTCAAAATTAAAAAAAAAAAAAAAAAAACCGAAATTTATTATTTCCAATGTAGACAATGGCAATAGGTTGCTCCTGGGTATTTGTTTGAACATATTTAGTTTCACCACAATTTGGGAAACATTTTTAGACATCCTTTTTTTATATCTTTCACAACAAGTAATGTGAAGATTCCAATGGCAATAGGTTGCTCCTGGTAACATTAAATATAAAAGAAACTCATGGGTAACCTAAAATATATGCAAATGTTTCCAACCAATTTCACCATTTCATTTATCTATTCACTACCTTTAATACAATCTCAAGTATAGAAAGAATAGAGCAACCCAAATTTTAAATACAAAAAGTATAAACATAAATACAAAAATAACAAATGTGTATCAAAACATAAAACTATATGCCGGTAAAGAATTGGGCAGCAGTAAGCACGGTAAAGAATTGTCCAGTTTTAGCTTTGTAAAGCTTTGGGTAGCAAGGAATTGTAATAGAATTCTAGCAAAATGCGTTGCCTTATTCTTGGGCAATCAGCCTACAAAACATAAAAGACATTTAAAAATTATTGGTTAGTTGTTTTGACTTAAAATGAACGCATTAATGCATCATGAAATGAAGGTGTGGAAATCATACCTCTCCGAACTGTACTATCTTGTTACAAAAAATCAAGAATTCCATGTATGTGAGCATGAAAATCCCACAGTTGGAACTGGAAATATTGAGGCAAAAGTACATAAAAATAAACATTGATTAACATAATTTATGGAAATTTACTTCACTTAAATTGTCTTTCATAACATCTATAGAAACCAACATGTACCAACAACCTATGTAACATCCATAACATCCATAGAAAGTATGGAAAATTATCTTTAAGTTTGGACATTATTGTCCACATGTTCTGGAAATTAGTAATAACATTTAAGTGAACCCAGAACCAACATAGCAACAATTACATTTGAGTTATCAACCAACAACTAACATCTCAATTACATTTGAGTTATCAAAACACCAACAATCAACATAGCAACCAACATAGCAACAATTACATTTGAGTTATCAACCAACAACCAACATCTCAATTACATTTGAGTTATCAAAACACTAAGAATCAACATAGCAACCAACATTTGCATTTGAATTATCAAAACACATTAAAAGAGAATATGAACTTACTTACACAGTCTACACTCAAATTTGACTCAATATATTTCAGGTCATGATAGATTTTGGTACTTACGCGTATTTATCTTGGATTGTTATGTCATCCCTGTATTCTAGGAGCCATGTATGGACATCCTTATGGTGCAAGTTTTCTATGCAGATCTGCTCCAAAGTTTTTCTCTATGATGCAAGCAGTAGAAAGTAGTATCAGTGAGATTATATGTAAATACTGGGTTAGCAAGAAAATTGAAATGAAAAACAAGTATTTACCAATGTTGGCGCCAAAGCTCTATGGGTTGCACTAGGTGAAAAATAAAAAAAATAGAAAACTTTTTTTAGATAATCTACAACCAGCATAACAAAATGGTCACTGTGGCATGCTGGGACAAAAATCTGCATTAACAAAAGGGTAGGTCATACACAGGTTTTTCAGAATAGATATGTAACAACAGTTTTTGACAAAATGAAAGTTGGAGAAGGTCTCTAATTACCCGGTTGCAATTTCTCGACATTGCGCGTACCCAACTAGGGCGGAACACAGATTGTGGTTGAGGCTGGTCATCCTGAATGGGTTGTTTACCCTTTCTTGTTCTTTTGCCTCTTTGTGTTGAGGTTGACTGACTCACACCCAGGATCGTAGTCTGCATAAATCATAGTTAGTTATTTCGACAAAAGAGCTCGCTGTATTGACATCATGCATAGTGTAAAAGTATGAACAAGTATTTGCCAAGGTTGAAATTTTGTTATTTTACCCCGTCATGTACGCTTATTATAAAGTTTATGTACGGTGGAGGGTGGTCGCTTTCAGTGAGTTTTTGCATAAGGACATACTTGAAAGTGTCCACCACCTGCGTGTGTCACACTTGCTTAGTAAATAATGTGGAATTGTAAAACTCATGTCTTAAATATGCAATAAATAAAGGATCTAAAATGCAAAATGAGTATGTAATTACCACGGTGGATATCCACCTAGAACCATCGTCCTGAGTTTGATCTCCTAACAATGATGACACCTCTCGACCCGTGACCTCATATGTTTCGGTTGAGATTACCACCTCATCGCTATCAACCTCGTTAGGCCTAGAAAATTTTAAACATGTTATAAATCAGTATGAGGTAATATTGATAATCACTTCATAAATTATTACATAATTGAAATAAAGGAGTTGTTACAACCTTCTCCTAGTGGCCCGCCTTTTCGTGCCCCCCAATTTCTTCCTAAAATCAGCCAAGACAGCCTCATCAGCAGCTGTTGGCTGGTATAGGAAATGAGCATCCACCCACTACTCATGATTTTTAAACATGGAGTACATAAAGTTATTTCAGATGTGATTTTTAAACAAAAAAAAACTTAAAGCATGAGCATTTAACCCAACATAAAGTAAGCATGAGCATTTAACCCAACATAAGTTAAAGCATGAGCATTTAACCCAACATAAAGTTAAATGACATATGAACCCAACATAAAACAACAACATATGGAGTACATAAAGTTAGTTCATATGTGATTTTCATATGTCATTCATAGTGTTTCTTAAGTAATTTATTATTACACAACACACGTATCTCATTTCTAACTAGTTCCGAATGGGGGCCACTATCATTAGATTCTTGTGGGCTCGTGTTTTCGCCCTTGTATACGTTACACTAGTAGCCCCCGTTGATGGTGAAGTCACCAAATCCACCACAGCTGCAACTGCTTCCCCTGCATTGTCCCGCTTTGATGGTGAGCTTACCAAGTCTACCATCGCCACCTTGGCCTTCTTTTTGGCAGCTTTGCCTCTCTTGACAGCCTTGGACGGTGAGCTTAGCAAGTCCACAATGGACGTTTGAATGGGCAGCTGGCTTTGTGAGGGTGGGGGCTGGTTTTGTGAGGGTAGGGGTTGGCTTTGTGAAGGTGGGGGCTGGTTTTGTGAGGGTGAGGGTGGGGGCTGACTTTGTGAGGGTGGGGTCTGGTTTTTTTGAATATTGGGGCTACTCTCTAGGACCGTGGCCACCAGACCCTTCACATGGTCAAGCTCATCCTTTAAGCGCCCAACCTGTCGTGCTAGAGCTTCCCGTTCAGCCTTCTCAGCTTGGAGCTCTAGCTACAATTGATTGGACGGCGTTTGAGTTCTATTACTTGGTCCAGCCCCATCATCCCTTGATATGGTTGGGTGCGAGCTGCCATGGGTTTCTTGCAAGGTCTCCATGGCTTCTTCTACCACATTGAACTCTTGCTCCCATGGCATTGCTACAAGCACGGACAGCACCTGCAAATTGCACTATATGAATTAGAACGCTAAAATACTAACATACAATATCTTTATAAGAAACTAACATTGATATTAAACTAGTACGCAACTTTAGTGTAAGATACTTACATTGGCACTGTTACTAAAGGCCTCCCTTGCCTTCTTAGTATACATTCTTTGGTGGGTTCATGCTAAAAATCTTGGGAAAGGTTGGTTAATTTCGGCATTCTTCTGACCAACCCCCAAGTGCTTGCATGCCCATATCTGCATAAATGATGACATCAATGGTAAGTTTAAGAATAAAACAAAATTTAGAATGGTTGTGGAGTAAACAATGAAGATAAAAAAAATTTTACCTGAAGCAAGGTAGTGCAACCTTGAATGTGCAAATTGTCTCTACCTTTTTTCGCTTGCATCGATGAAGCTGCGCAGCTTAAACCACTAACCAAGAAGTCATACACTACCTTCCCCCATGCATATGTACCTAGTTTGGCTCTATCATCAAGCAATGGTAGGAGGCTTGGGTTGACTTTTTTGGAGGTGGTAGGAAACAAAAAATAGCTAAAGACTAAGGCAATATACAACCTAACCCTATTTGGAACTTGTATGGAAGGTTTGGTGAGCAATGTCACCAATTGAGTTCGTTCTGGTGAAGTTGTCTTCAAATGCCTATTTAACAATTTCTCCACCACAAATCCCCCAAAACGAGACTGGTTGCAATCAATTGGCTCCCCCCTCACAGGCAACCCCAATATGAGGGCAATGTCATATAGGGTGAAAGGTATGAGCCTATCACCCACTTGAAAATGCACGTGCATCGGCATTCCAACTTTTAGCCATCACTTCAAGTATTCGTCCACTGGCCTCAATGTTGCAGTGAAGATTCAACAACCACCCAAATGGAGTGATTTGCAGCTGGCTCTTACATTCTTCAGATAAGCTCTTGTTAACATCCATCAATTTGCTAACAATGCACTGATGGCGAATACGAGGTGCAACTTCTATGTTGCATGCGGGTGTGTTCACATCAATACTCACCATTGCCTTGGCCACATGCAAAATGGAAATCCATAGAATTAAAATATCTCATAAAATCATTGATCATTAAAAGAAACAACAAGATATAGAGGATAGATGCTAACAACAATAAGCTCATCCAAAGACACTATGTCTTGAAGCCAGCATGTCACACAAGCATTTAAGTCATACAAAATGTTTTTTTTTTTTTTTTTTTTTAAGTTACACAAGGACCCAATGGGTTTTGAACCCAAGACCTAACTGTCCACCTTTTTATTACAATGAGGATAATCCCATATTTGAAACATGTTAAAGCTCTTTTAACAAGTTTAAAGAATAAGATAAATCATCATTATATGTTTCTGTAATGCCAAGACAAGGATTAAAAAAGTATGCCAATTGAACCACTATTGTACAGAAAATGTGAAAATTGTCCAGAAAACCCTTAAATTGTCCAGAAAACCCTAACATTGTCCACATTTTAATTACAGTTTAAACATGTGGCCATTCCAAACATATTTGTCACATTCAAGTCAACCTATGACCATACACACAAAAAAAAAAATAAAAAATAAAAAACAAAACAGATGTGACAACATTCCATAAAGTACTTTGTTAAACTCAATTTACCTTGGCTCACTTTAACAGATATTGTAATAATTTGGTATAATGCAAATGCCATTTTTATAATTTAAACACAGACACAGTAGATAGACTAACAATAATTTTCAGTCAATATGTTTGCTTTCATCAATTAAAGTGAATGGATATTTATGACAAGGCAGTAAAGAAAAAGATGGAAGAGATGGAGGAAGAATTGAAGGAAAAGATTGACTGCAAAGTACTTGATTTGAACTATAATAGAATTAACTTTATAATAGTTTTAATTGAAATGTAGAAGCAATTTATCCAAATTTGAGGTCCCTATCTACTTGACCTTATTTGGACCTTGTTGTTTTAAACATAATCAGTCATCACTAGTACTATATTTACTATACAAGTACTTGGCACACATGGCTGGACAAGTATTCATTTGTCTTCTCTCTTAGTTAACTCATTTGGGTTTTTTTTTTTTTTTTCTTTCCATGTTTCTCAGCTGGTTCTACAGTAATTTCCTATAATATATATATATATATATTTATATTTTCCAATATGAGCTTAGTGGTATGACTCTATGTTACAACTTTTTGTAACATTATCTTTGTTGTTTCTTATTATAGAGTTCCCTTATTCATTTTTTTGTCTATATTTGTCAATGAATTGCTTTTTCTGACTGATATGATAAATAGGAAGAAGGCTGGCCTCTAGGATTGCAGCCACTGCATGTTACATAGTTGACACACATATGATACACAGTTTTTGCTTCTGTAACTCTTCTTGTACACTATCATTCATCATTCATTATGTCAAAAGAACAGTTTCTCAATTTTGTTATATGATTCCATAAAGCAGTTTAAGGACAAATGCTAGTTACAATAATCTTCATTTGAGCTTAGATTATATTTTACTCCATCAGATTGAGCTAACCTAACTTGCATAAACCAATTTTGGTTCTAATTTGTCCCCCTAAGTCAAATCAGTGCCAATATCTTAACCCATATAAATCTTGTGTATGTTTATATATATAACCAATATAGACTAAATCCAACAATAAACCACTTAATTCACAGTGAATGCAATTTCAATTATATTTTCCTGCACCACATAAACACAAGCTGTTTGACCATATAAGAAAGAGAAAACACATATTACAAATGATTGATCTTAGCTAATTCCTGCAACAGAGAGTCACAAACTCACAATTCAAAAACCCATGTAGCAAAATCATTGCTTAAAAGAATTGGATATAACAGCAAATTATAGCAGAGAGGTTCAATCTCCCAACCATACTATACTTTTTTTTATAAGTAACAAACAGCCCTAACAAAAAACATTAGTTCTGAAAAAAACGAGGAATCTAAAAGCAGAAAGAAGGATCAAACACAATACCAGCCAGATGAGCCTTGCAACGATAGGGTAAACTTGTGATCAAAGTTGTAATCCTTGGTGAAGAGGTCTGCATAAAGGTGCAAATTTAAACACAACTAAAATGGGAAAAGCAGGTTATAATAAAGTTTGAATTGTATACATTAAACCATGATAGCATCTAACAATTAAAGAATAAATTTTATGGAACAGAAAGCCACAAGTGTAGATGTAAGGCTCTTGATAGTGTCTAAGATATCATAAAGATTAACATTAACAGTGTTGGTGAAAGTGTGAGGTGCATTTAAGTGCAAAGTGCAAGTGCCTTCTAAAGGGAACATTAAAAAAAATGTACTAAATTTGAAAACAATTATAAATGGAAAATAGGACAATCAAGTGATCAATTAATCATATAAACAGCTATGATATTTGATAACCATGATTAAAATGAAATACATGGCTGAAATAAAATATACCCAAAAGGCAAAGACCACAAAGCACTATAATGGTAAGTACTAACTTCTATGCCAACATAAGCAATGCAATGCAATCCTAAAGTATATAATCATCATTTCATCCTCATTAAGCATAAGACCATTACCATTGTCTTCACAAGATTTGCAACCCTCATCATCTTTCTCATCTAGTTCAGACTTTGTTATATACATCTAATCATTATAATTTATTTCAAGTACTGCAGATTTATATATATCAGTTGCCTATAATGCACTAAAAGGTCATTGTCTATAGGAAGCCCAACAATCACAGAAAACCAACAAATAAAGACCAACATTGTACAGAAAACCCTAATTTTCTCCATAAAACCAAACAATTGTCCAGAATACCCAAACATTGTCCACACTTAGTCCAATCATAGTATCAACTCAAAAACATTAAAAAGTACAGAAGAAAATGGAAATGTAAACTCACCTTTCTCTTTGGTAGGAGGTTTCTCAGTTCTTTGTGCTGTTGTGTCTACGGGTGCAAGGGAATGGGTCACGATGGCTTGAGTTTGAGTGTTTGAGAGGAGTGGACTTTGTTTCTTGGGGATGTTTGCAAAAGGAAACAGTGAAGAGAGGGAGAGGAAAGACTGTTAGATAGAGAGTTTCAGTTTTAGTTTGAAACAGTTACAGTTCAATTTTGAAGAGACAGAAGAGAGGGCGTCGTGTTGAGGAAGCTTCTGACATGCAGGTTTGAAGAAACGACGCCATTTGGGGACCACTTTCCCCCCAAAAGCCCAACACGACACCGTTTTGGGGACCACTTTCCCCCAAAAGCCCAACACGGCACCGTTTTGGGAATTTATACTTTCCTCCAAAAGCCCAACACGGCACCGTTTTGGGGACCACTTTCCCCCCAAAAGCCAACACGATGCCGTTTTGGGGACCAAGTTTCCCACCAAATTTCCCACGTTGGACCGGCCTCCTTTCTTTCTATTTTTTTGGTTTCTTTCTTATTTTGGTTTGGTTTAAGTGGATTAATGGGTTTGGGCCTTTTTTTTTTTGCAATCTCATATGTTAATATATGTATTATGGGTTATTATATGACAATGGGTTTGGGCTTTTTTGCAATCTCAGATGTTAATATATGTATTATGGGTTATTATATGACAATGGGTTTGGGCTTTTTATTTGCAATCTCAGATGTTAATATATGTATTATGGGTTATTATATGACAATAGGTTTGGGCTTTTTTTTGCAGCCTCATATATTAATGTATGTATTAAAATCTTAAGTAAATAAATATTTAATCAATTAAATTAATTTACATGTAAATATTAATTAATTTTAATAAAATTGTTATTAAACTTAAAAAAAATAAAAAATAAAAGACAAAATATATAATATCTAAAATTTAGTTAGGGGGGAAAAATTATAATTCGACACTAACATACATACATATAATAAGATCTAATAACTTTTTTATATTAAAATCAGTAAAGACAAAAAATTAAAAGATTATAATAAAAATATTTAAATTCAAAAAATATAAGTAGAACATTGAAATTGAGTAATTTAGATCTTAGTTATCAAAAAGTAACATTGATATTTTATATAATGTAATTATACAAACTAACGTATTAAAAACGTATGTCATACAATGTTGTTGGTATTCGTGTTTATATTTGATAACCACCTTGGTACTACAATTACATTTGAGTCACATATTTAAACAACAAATTGTAATGTTTGTCTACTTAGAATGCTCCATACAGTAATGCTCCATACAATACTATATAACTAAGAATTCTCTATACACTAGTACTACTTTGTTGTGGCTCACCATATATGTTTTTGAACAAACCCGTATAGTTAAAGTATACGACAGTATACTAATGGTCATCTTCTATGTGAACAGCAAATCCGATCCAAACAGGAAAGTGTTGGATGACTAGAATGGTTCCAATTAACACTCAATTTATAGCGGATGGTATGCTTAGGGTTGATCCGAGGAAGAGACCAACACACGATCTATACCTTTCCTTGTATGTAACTATAACTTAACCATTGAATATATAAGATATAATTGATGATGACGACACATGATAGGAGGTTATCCTAATGGGGAAGAGGTGGATGACTAAGATGACTAATATTTTCCAATTATACCACACATAATATCAAAAAAATTGTTATGTTATTACTATATTTGTTAAATTACATTATATTACTTGTATAAGTTAAGAATACATTCTAAAATTCCATTTTTAATTGAAGTTAACATTTTATCATTGTTAAAAAAAGTTATATATTGTAATGAAGACATTCATAAATTAATTAACAACAAATATTGATCTAACATATTCAACCAAGATTATTACAATTTCTGGATCTAACATACGTAAAATACATTATTGTACCTTTTTTTTTTAAATATTTTTTCATTTTCTAATTTTGAATACATTTTTTTTGACCTATTTTAAAATTACAACTTCTGAATCTAACTTGTACATACTTTTTGAAGTCACATTTTCTTAATTTATTTTTTACGTTTTATGTCAATTTATTAACTGTATTATTTGCAATATTTTTATTGATAATAATATTTGAATGAATATTTACAATTTTTCTCAATAATTATTAAATGTTGCAAATTTCTGCCAAATCTTTATAACAAATTTAATGCAACTTTTCTCAATAATCATTAAATGTATCTTATACTAATGTTCTTTTTATAATACTAACATAAAATTGTGTTTATAACCACAAAAGCAAACCATATAAAATGTATTCATAATTCTTGTATGAACTGTATTAATACCAGCAAAGTTTTTTAAATAACTTATGCAATTGCATAAAAAACTTGAATTGAGATCATAGATTTGCATGATTGCATCCATGCAATTGGCTTGAATGGTTAAGATTAAAAGTTTCAACATTCACTTTTAATCTTATCCATTAAATAAATAAATAAAATATTAAATCAACTTATCATATTATAATTTTACACACAATACTAATCTTAGATTAAATTTGCATTTGCATTACAATTACACTAGCAATTTGTTTGTTATTATACGGCAGATACTTCCAGCTTAGGAGCAGATTTTTTACACAGTACCACTTTAAATCCAGCTAATCTTAGCTGGTTGAAAACACGGCTTGATATGATGTTCTGAACACAATATGTGATCTTCTACACAAGGACATATCAATGTGGGTCCATTAAATAAATAAAAAAAATATTAAATTAACTTATCAAACTTACACACGGCATATACTTCTACTTCCTTTCCTTGATTTTTTACACAGTATCACTCTAACAGCCAGCCCAATCTTAGCTGGTTAAACACGGGCTGATGTGATCTTCTAAACACACTTTTTGGCAATCCCATCAGCTGAACTGTCCTCTTCTTCGAGCTGCACGTCCCTGCTGCTGTGTTCTTGGGCTAGAAGGTAGAGTCCTCAAGTTGTTTCAGCTACAAAACTCGATCTTCCTTCTTCTTCTTAGCTGCAAGACACTATGTTTTCTTCATCTTTCTTCCATTCTCTTTTCGAGTTTGCTGTCTTTGGGTTGGCAGACAGCATTAAATGCTTACAAGACTTCCCAATCTCACTCCATCTTCTCTGCGTGTTAGGTGTCTGAACAGTGGGATGTGATTTTGTTACTGGGCTGTGACCAAATTTGCACTGGGTTGTGACCGAAATTTAGTGGGGGTGCTGGTTGTTTTCAATTTTCCTCTTTATTTGTTCAATCAACTTTGTGAATCCTTCAGGTATGCTCTCTCTCTCTCTCTCTCTCTCTCTCTCTCTCTCTCTCTCTCTCTCTCTCTCTCTTTGTTCTTGATTTAATTCCTCAATTAATATTCAAAACCCTAATTACATCATATTCTATTCAAATTAAATCATATTGAAAATTTTAATATTCAAAACCTTAATTAAAACTTATTCAACTTAAATAATATTCAAACCCTTAATATTCAAAACCCTAAACTTTTTGACATAAACTAATATATTACATGATTTTTTAATAACCTAATAATATATATGAATTTTTAATACATTTGCAGCAAAGATGTCTTCCTCATCAGTAAATAGTGCAATTAGAGATGGGCTGAGATTTAGAAATATAGACTGTGGTTGTGGCAAAAGAGCATTAGTTAGGAATTCGGAATCAAGTTTAAACAAAAACAAATTGTATTATTGTTGTGCTGCCAACCGATGCGGTTTCTTTTCTTGGTGTTTGCCCATCAACCAACGAGCTGGGTGTGAAAGAATGGATGAGGTATTACAAGCAACCAATTCTAAGTCCATGGTTGATGCATCACAACTGTTACTGGACTTGCATCAACTTCAGTCAGAGATGCGTGGCATGCGTGATATGGTCCAACCAGTATATCGTGATGACATCCAATCGTTAAAGAAGTTGTTAACAATAGGACTTGTTGTAATTGTGGGCCCTATTGTTGTATTATGGTATCAAATTCAATAAATGTGTAGTGTAGTCATTACCACTTTTTGTAATTAGACAATATTTGATTGAATGAATGAGGATGCTTATTTGAATGAATGTGAATGAATGAATGTATTGAAATGTATTTAATAAATGTGTTGTGTACCAGAAAAATGTTTATTTTAACATTTAAGTCTGCCCAGAAATTGTGGACAATTTGCATTAATGTATGGACATTAATGTGTAAATTTTCTTACAATGGCCATGCAAATTCATGCAATTTGATGCACGTTAGAACACAAAACAGTCACGTGAACAGTTTTCCATATGAACATTTTAAACGTGAACACTAAAATTCGTCCCCATGAAAGTGTGGATAAGTTGATAAAAGTGTGGACAATTTTGTCCACACTTTCTGTGAGATACGTAAACAGTGTTTTATGTGAACAGTAAACTCTTCCACAAAAAAATGTGGACAATTTGAACAAAGTGTGGACAAAATTGTCCACACTTGAAGAGCATGGTAAACAGTATACGTGAACAGTATACGTGAGCAGTAACGTGAACAGTATATGTGAACAGTATTCCTATTAGCCTGAAAGTGTGGACAATTTTGTTAAAGTGTGGACAAAATTGTCCACACTTTCTACAAACTTGGTGCATGGTACCATATTACCCAGAAACCTGCCTTTACCATGAAACCAACCCAGAAACCTGTTTTAATTTAGCCAATTTCTGCAAACTTGGTTCAAAGTATACCACTAACATAACTTTCATAAAATTACTATATTCATGAAATTCACCATGACCTGAATACATAAAAAACTTAGAATAACCCACTAGCAATAACTCAAATACGTATGCACTTCCATTATCATTGATTGGAACGACAAAATACATTAATTATCCACTCTAGCTAAAACCAATACAATCAATGGGTGTATATTAATGAAATGAAAGGAGCCTACACTTTCTCTTTCCTCTTGCAAAAACAACAACACTGAGGATATAAGAGATTGAGACGGATCCTTTCATGATACAAAAAAACTAACTACCAACGCATCCTTCCGTAATACAAAAAAGGAGGATCGTTTAACCAAAAAAAAAAAAATTATTTACATATATCTAACCAAGTAAGGTTTAAGGCTTGGTCTTCGTTTCCATGAGCTTGAGTCTGTGACATTGACTGTAAAAGAAAACATGGTACAATAAGTATGCAATAAATAGGATTTAATAACCAATTTTTCCACATTACAAATATCTTTACCTCAGACACAAAACTCTGGGAAGGCATTGGATTTGTTAAGTGTATAACTCCATCATTTGAATGTGGCATGGACACTAGATATTCCTACAATAAAAAAATACAAAAAAATATATATATATTCAACCATAAGCCCCAAAATAACATCTTTGCTACATATGAATAATAACAGTGTAAATCACCTATACTTATCATGTTTGATGTAGAGCAATCTCCATAAGCACTGCCTCCAACCTAGGCCATCCAATCACAATTAAACCAAAATTAATAAACAATAATAGACTCGGATATTAAAAGAAGTGTGGTCTTTTAATTATGTACCCCAGTAGTTGATGTTGAATGAGCAAGATTCCTAGCAGCGGCAGTGTTCCTTTTCTTCTTTGGTTTTGAAACCGCTTCCTCCATTGATGACTTTAGCCGTTTCATCCTAGGTCGACCCTTACACTTCACAACCGTAGGACTCCTTACAACTTCAGTCCTAACAACATTAGGAGTAGCTCCAACACTATTCTTTCTCTGAGACGAGGGCTGTTTATCACATGAACGAGACAAGTTGTCTTTCAAATCAATTAACAACTTTTCTAGAATATTGAAATTCTCTACAGACTCAGCTCCTATCTTAAGCACACCGACTGCTAGTCTATGTAACTTCTCGTACCTTTCCAAGACAGGGTTATGTTGTACATCATCTGTACAAGTGGAGACGTAAGTGTGTTTTCTTTTGATATCCTTTCTCCACCTGTCTAGTATATACCTGTCAGGGAGTACAGTCACACGTTCCTGGGAAAGCACAAATAAGGCATGCCTACATAATATCCCTCTAAACTCAAATATGCAACATACACAGCCAATCAAGCATTCAGAGCTACTGAATCTCACTTCAAAAAGCTTCCCTGGGCATGCTTCATCTTTAATCTTGTATTTGACTTCATCACCACCTCTAACAAGCTCATTTACGATACAACCTTGTCTCCCAGCAAATTCTAGTCGCACCCGCTTAAAAATATCATGGGTGTAAGCTTCTTGGAACTGTTTCTCCATAGGAGATGATGATGAACACTCCAGCTTGCCTTTGAAAGACTCAAAATCTGATAAAATCTCTTTTTCAACCTTATTCCGCATTGCCATCTCGAATTGCTCCACAAATACTTTCAAGATTGTAGAGCTGTGTAAGTAACCATCAAAGAACGCATTCATTGATTCCGAACGTTGGGTTGACGACATTCCTGCAAAGAAATTGGAATTGAGAAATACAGGAACCCATCACTCCCGTTCCTCATATAACTTAGCCAACCACTCATTCTCCTCAAGATGATGCGAAGTGATGGTATGATTCCATTTTTCTTCAAACTCTTCCACTGTCATTGAATCATGCACGGCTTTAAACAAAAAATACTTTATATCTTGATAAGCTTCCAATCCAGCAAGTTTCACTGGCAATTTCATCATAATATGCCAAATACACCAACGATGAACAGTTTCCGAAAAAACTATTTCAATGGCCCGCCGCATTGCTAGGCATTGGTCCGTGATAATGGCTTTTGGAGCAATGTCACACATACTTTGCAACCATTGCCTAAATACCCACACAAACGAATTCGTGTCTTCACTTGACAATAACCCACAACCAAGTATAATAGATTCACCATGATGATTAATTCCAATAAAAGGGGCGAATGGCATATCATACTTGTTTGTTAGATATGTGGTGTCGAATGTGATCACATCATTGAAGGATTCGTATGCTGCCCTACTCCTCGCATCAACCCAAAATACATTTCGCATACGTAACTCATCATCCAAATCCAATGCATGGTAGAAGTTAGAATTTTTAGCTTGCATTCTAACGAAGTAATCGTGCAAGGCTTGTCCGTCACCCTCCTTACACTTTAAA
>BKZX01021454.1:0-21466 GCA_014362285.1 Fagus crenata
ATTGGGACAGGGCTAGGGCAACCCAACTCTCGGGGCCGCCCCTGATTCTAGGTAAGCATCCAAGGGACCAGTGTTGTGAATTCAAAAATTCCTTGCACCCCCATTATATAATTTCTGAAAAAGCAAGAGAAAGAAAAGAAAGCTATACTTGATAGTTCTACTAAAACAAGCTGTTTAATTTGCTACATTTACGCAAAAATAGATAACACAACCCTAATTCCAGTCTCGAATTCCGTTAAAATAATCGGAATCAAAGCAAGTGCTTGGTCTTCAGATTTTGAATAAGATGAGAGAAATACAGCTATCGTTGAACCAAACCCAGAAAATCAGGCTGAACAGAGCACTGGAAAAGCTCGAATCTTTGTCTTCAAAGGTCAATTCGAATGCCTCTGTCGTCATCGCTGACTCCATCCCTGTTAACCACGAAGATGGCGTCCTCAAGTACCCCCTCTTTCTCTACAATTCTCTCTTATTTTTCATTTTATCTATGTATGTGTGTATGTTATGTAGCTATTTTTTACATTTTTGTTGGATTTTAAGGGGACGTGGAACATTGGACCTCAATGGAGAAGTGGTTGGTACGCTCTGTTGCGTGGTGGAGCGTGTGAATAAGCTCGTCTATATCCGTGCTCTGCGGGCCAGGTAGTCACTCACTTACCCACTCACATTGCCCTGCTATTCAATTTGATAAAATTGTAATCTTTTTGTGTGTGTAATTATTGGGATTAGTTATGATTTGGACTTTTGAATGATGATTAGGTACAAACCGGAGGTCGGAGATATCATAGTAGGGCGTGTTAGTGAGGTAAAACAGAAATGCCCAACTCCAATTTCTAATTCAGTAGTTGTACTAATTAGGGTGCTTATTATTATTTTTTTTTGCTAAATAATTAGGGTGCTTATTGATTCGTTGAAGCTTCTAATGATGTATAGCCGATGAGGCATGTAAGCTTGCAATATCTATTGAAGACTGTTGTCTTGTTGAAGTTTCATCTGTAAATGGTTTAAACAATCTATAATTACGAGCCATATCAAATGAATAAAGTTGTGGATTGAGCCATATTTATGGATGAAACAATCTATAATTACGTTCCTTTAGATGTGGATTGAACATGAAGACAAATTCCTTGCAAGTTTGGTAAGATATAGGTGTCTTGAACCTTTCTTTTGGCCTCTTGTGTCAGAGAAAATGATTGCATAAGCTGCTTGCATTTGGCATTTGCTATACGACACAAATTCAATTTGCGGCTAGATTACGCTATTAAACCACTATCTTGTTTACAGAAAATTTGAACCAAACTTCAGCTCAAAATTAATTCGTTTAATTGATATACAAATTCAAACAAACATCTCAACCAATCAAACTCGAATTATTCAGAAGCAGTCTATCCTTGAATATTCTCTTTGTTAAATTTTTTTTTAGTGACACACATATCAAATGCACACTATAACTATTCCCATCGAATCGTTGAACAATCATATTAAGATTTCAATAGAGAAAATATTAATGATGAAGTTAACTTGATATGAAGGAGTATTAACAACCTCAATTTTAGACGGATTAACAACGAAAATATAACCGACCATAAGAGAAAGGAGTACATTGATATAGTTTTACTAATTTATGTTGTAAATTGTAAGTTTTGAAAGTCAATTAACCGATTTAGAAAGGACCTCAAACTAAACTTAAAGCAAGAATAATACATTTTAGGAAAAATTACATTTTAAACCTTATAGTTTAAGGGTGTAACAAATTAAACCTCAAAGTTTCAAAAAGTAACAAATTAAACTATGAGATTTCAAAAGTAATAAATTAAACCGTTATTTTACTTACATGAGTTGAGGTTTAAATTGTTATTTTTTAAAACTTTAAGGTTTAATTTTTTAACATTCTTAAACTATTGGGTTTAAAATGTAATTTACTCTACATTTTTCCATATATATAAACTAGTTAACATTTTAACATTTTTTTTTTTTTTTTGGAAAACAACTAGTTATGGGCTGGGCTCGAAGAGTATTATGGGCTGAGCTTTAACGAGTCGGGCAGGAATATGGGATCCGAATCCAAACACAGCATTTGATCTAAAACCCTCGAATTTAATCAGAGAAACCCTTAAACCCCTCCGCCTCACTCCTTCACTGTGCTTATGAAGCTCACAATTTTCTGACCTTTTAGGGCTTTTGTTCTTTTCCGATTCCGATTCGTCCCGAAATGGCTTCGGTGGCTTTCAGAAACCCTAACTCCAAGTGCCTCTTCCTCCTCCCTCCTTTGTCATCTCAAATCTACTCGTGCTGTAAAGGATCCAGCCCCTCTCTCCCCGATTCGATCTCCGGGAATGACAGGGTTTCCGACCACACTTCCTTGTGGAGATCCATGGCTACCTTCACCTGAACGTAAATTCTCAATTTCCTAAATTCATCAATTCTATACATGTGTGTGTGTGTGTGTGTGTGTGGTGTGTGTGTGTGTGTGTGAGAGAGAGAGAGAGATTGATTAGCTAAGTGGTTTAGTAATTGAATTTGTAGTTGGTATAAACGAAATTCACAATGTATTGTATGTGTATGTGTAAGTATGCATTTTGACTCTGGTAATCAACCAAGTGATTTAGTGAGTGAATATTTTGTGGAATGAGATAAAAAAATAAATAAAATAATTATTATTTTTGTCATTTCTGAAAGGTAAATGAAATTTGTTATTTCTTTGTTTTATCTAATAATGAACAAACACCCAACTTGTAGAAACACAATGCTAAATTACCCTCTATCTTAAAAGCTTTAATAAGAGGGATCCAACATGTGGGATTTTTAACTTTTTAAATGGGGGTAGAGTGGACTGGGTTTGAACTTTGAACTCAGAACCACCTGCTTTAATTCCATGATAAATTACCAAATGTCCTAAAAGCATAAATTGTTAGGAAATAGTGAATTTTAATAACTTAACCATTATTTTAACACACAAAAATGGTGTTTTTTTGGTGTTTCTGTTTTAGATTTGCATAGAAGAAAATGAAAGTTATCATTGTAATTCCTTTTTACTTTTACAAGTCTTCACAAAATTATTGGGGAGTAAGACTGCCTACCAATCACCTCTCTCAAACCCTCACAAAAGTGAGAGTGTTGTGCATTGGTTACAACCTTAATTACCTTTAAATATTTTTTTGTTATGGTTTGACATAGGCTTGAAAAAAAACCATGTAGGCGATTATGTATATTGGATTCTCTGCTTTTTAAGCTATCTTTGAATCAAAACACATTGCGTGTTTACACTAATTATGTAGTCCTATTCCTAATAGATTGACCCTAAAATAGCTTATCCGTTATAAGAAATCCCATGGAGTCTACAATTGTAGAATTTACACCTTCCAAAATTTTATTGGCCAAATAGAAATGATTTGAAGCACTTCTTTTTATAATTTTTCGAAAACAGAAGGACTCTTGTAAGGAAAAGGAGGGTGGAACCTTTAGAATTAAGAAGAGCCCCTCAAATTGCGATTTTTTTTCTTTTCTTTTTACCATTTAATAACTTATAATCAGATCTTGGTAACTAAATTATTTAAAACTTGACAATTTCAAACAGGTCATTGTTGTCGTTGTATGTGTGTATGAAGAGTGTGGATTTTCGTGTTGTCATACTGTTAGTAGGTTTTTGTTTTGGAGTCTTATTTGTTTGATATTATTTTGCTGACAGGAAACCTCACGTGAATGTGGGAACGATTGGCCATGTTGATCATGGGAAGACTACACTGACTGCAGCTATTACAAGGGTTTGGTTGCTTCTGTCTGTGGATTATATTTATTTCCCCAATTTTAATCTGGTTAATTTGTGTTTTATTAAGTAACTGAAAGCTGGACTACAATACTGAATAATGCAGTATGAAATACAAAATGTTTCATGTGATGTTTCTCTAGGTGCTAGCGGAAGAAGGAAAAGCTAAGGCTGTTGCCTTTGATGAAATTGGCAAGGCCCCAGAAAAGAAAAAGAGAGGAATTACAATTGCAACGGTCGGGATACTGTTTTCTTATTTCATTTGTGCATACTCTTGTTTTCCATCCCATTTTTCTTCTTTTATCAAATTTGTCTTCTTAAAATATTTTCTGCTATCGGTAATCGAACATAAATGCAAACTATAAAAGTGTTAAAGTCAACTATAGTTGATGTAATAGAGTTATTGGTAACGATTTTATCAGACATTCGTTACAAAATAGTGTTAATAGCGGGACATTTATGTTGTTAAGGCGACAACTACCTTAATTGGGAAATTGCATTTATGTTCGATTTTGATTCTTCAAATTTTAAAAATTCAATTTTAGTCTCTTAAATGAACAAAATGTGATAGTTTAGCATCTTCATCTATTTTTCATTCATATCACTAACAGAATGTTGAGGTATCTCATATTTTAAGGAACCAAAAATATAAATAATAAATTTACGGAAAGCATGATATGAATTAATGAATGCAAAATAAATAGAGGGATGAAATTGTTCATTTTTATAAAGTTAAAAAGTTTAAAGGATTGAATAAAAACTTTTCAAAATTAAGGGATAAAAAACACACATACTCTATATTTGAGGACAAAAACTATAATTTACCCAACTTTGAATCTGACCACAACTTTACCATCAACTTTCAGTTGGTATGAATACATCAACATAAACTAAAGATAATTACTACTCAGCTTGCTTTCCCATGCTGAGCATTATCTAGGGAAATCAAATCTCTCAATTTCAAAAAGTCCAATGTATTACATCAAAGCATGAATTGGTTTAAATTTATTCAACACCCAAATCCCACAATTTCAAAGAATATATTTAAAGATTAATTAACATTAAAACATAAGGTAACACTAAACACAAGATTGTTTAAAAAAAAAAAAAAAACTCTAAACACAAGATAGGCGTGAATATAATTTTATCCAGTCCAATTCTGCAAATTAAGTTAAAGTGTACTAAACTGAGTGTTAATGAAATTTTCTTCCATCCTTGTTATATATATTTTTAAATCTCAAGAATATATAAAATAAAAAAATATATTTGATTATTCAAACACAAAGTCGTGTACTTTCTTCTGATAGGTACTCTCTCTCTCACACCCAATTGATTTTGGTTTACACCTTATGCTTGAATTCCATTGCTATATAAAATCATTGATTGACCACTTGAGTAAGAGACAGTACGTGGGAGGGTTTATCATTGTATTTGATCGTTGTGATGTTGGTAGATTTTCAATACACGAGTTTTTTTTTTTTTTTTTTTTTTGTTTTTTAGGAAAAATACACGAAGTTAAGGACACCAGTTAAAACATTTATTTTTTTGTTGTTGACTAAAAGTGTTAAAACAAAAAAAAAAAAAAACATTGGTATACAAAACCGTGTACAACTTTATTATGTAGTTCCAGAGAAAGATTTCATGAGGGGCTAGATCTCTATCCAATGATACAGATGTGTTCAAGATGATTGGACATTTTAAAATAATTGGGGTCATCGACCAGTGCCGGAGCCAACAATATTTTTCAAGATACCAAGTAAACTATATATTAAAAAAAAATTAATCCGGATTTTTTTCAATTTATTCATAATATATGTCTACAATATGATTTAACATAATTGTTAGCTATCTTTTAAATCATATTGATTATAATTAATATTCTTTTAAACAAATTAGATTAATATTTTTCTATAAATAATTTAGAGATTATAAAGTTATAGAGTACACTAATACTTTGAAAATTATAAAACATTTAGCTACATTTCCATTAGGAATTTTTTTTTTTAAGAAATTTATATATATTTAAGATTTGCCATTGGTTGTGGTGGAGGAGCTATAATTGTTGGAGTGAGAAAATTTTAGAGAGAGAAGTTTGAATAAGAGTATTGCTAAAATATCTAGGGGATAAAAAATGGGTATTTAATTTCAATTTGCAGCTCCCAAGTCCTAACCCATCTACCGAACTTCCCAAAAAAACACAAAGAAGAAATCACAAAGACACATGTCGGAACTCCCCACTAAAAACCGGAACTTGATGTACCTACCCAATTTAAAAATGAAAAGAAGACAAAGAAGAAAGTAGAGATGCATTGAATATAAAACACCAAGTTGAAAGTAGTGTTTTCTTAGCTACTCTTTTTATAATATCTTTGAAGTTTCTGAGAAGTTGCCACAGCACAGAGATCCAAAGTTATTGACTTGCCAATTTCCCATTTCCTTTATTCATCAGAAAAAAGTTTCCTGTGAAATTCATTTCTCATTGAATACCTCTCTGCTTCACATATTGATTCTTCTCTGAATCTCACTCCTCTCTTTAATCACACCCAAAAAGAAAAAAGAAAAAAAAAAGTGACTGCATTTAGATAGGAGATTTGCTACTCTTGGTTATCTACTTGGCGTTACTTCAATGCTTCCTTTTTCACTATAATCAGTATCTTTCAAGAAATATATTGCGATTTCTTTCCAGGTAAACTGTCACTTTCTTTTTAATTTCATTTGATTTTCCAATAGTTTGTGATATTTGATATTTGTGACGGAATTTTTAATTTTTACTTTTTAAAAATTACTAATTGATTTAAAACTTATTGTACCAATATTTAATTCCGTATATAAATTATAACTAGTCGCTAACACATACATCACTATTTTCCAGTGTAATCAATATCGATCTTTGACGAAATATTGGGTACTCAAGCCAAGCATAATCCAGGTATACTGCCACTTCTTTCTAAATCTCATTTGATTTTTCAACACTGTCTTCTAAAATTTATCGTATTGATATTTGATCGTGCATATTAATTCTGATGATATTTTTATTTTCTAAAAAAAAAAATAGAAACTATTAGTAAGTAACAGATCTAATACAATAGTACTTATTGTACTGATATTTGATTACATATATAAATTTATTCATCACAAAAATTCATCTAAATTTTTTTTGGAAAAAAGAAAAAGAAGCTTGAACCCAAGATAGTATAAGCATGTTTATGCAGTACTTCTTCTAAGTAAGAAGCATGCTCTGTTTGGATATTTAGAAAATGTATGTTAAAGCTTAAGTTGATATTTATAAAATGTATGTTAAAGCTAAAGTTGAAGACAAAGTAAGTCAACTTATGGTCAAGAAGTTAAATAAGCCAATCACAAGTTCACAACCACACAAATAGTAATAAATAATTATCAACCAACCGAAAGTGTAAAGAAGAAAAAGAAACCCACTGTTTTCTTAGCATTTTCTACCAAGATTCTCTGCACTTGCTTGCCAATTTCCCATTTTCTTCATTCATCAGAAAAACAGGTTTCCCACTCTTTGCTTCACATATTCAGTCTTCTGCTCTGAGAAAAAATAATTGCATTTAGATAAGAGATTTGCTGAGCTTTGTTATCTTCTTGGCGTTGCTTTAAGGCTTATTCTCCACTGTAATCAATATCTTTGACGAAATATCGAGTAATCAAGCCAAGTATAATCTAGGTACACTGCCACTTCTTTCTAAATCTCATTTGGTTTCCCAGTACTTTGTGACTTTGTGTTCTAAAATTCATCGTAACAGATCTATACTTATTTTACTGATATTTGATTGCATATATAAATTGTGACGTGTTTATATACTAACAAATTTAATATATAAATCATACTGATATATATAGTGAGACAGAGTATCATTTAAAATTTCATTCTATAAATAAAGAATAATAATTGATTTAAATGATGCAATAATATAGACACATTTAATTTAATGAAAAATTATAATTCATGATAAGAGAAAGTGAGGATGCATATATAAGAGGAAATACTCCTCCCACTTTAGTGACTACAAATGCAAATGTGTATGCAATGGCCTCAAGGGCCAAGAGAAGGGGGTAGTGAAGTGGTTTTGGTTAGGTGGTGACTGGTGAGTATGGGAGTAATGACCATCAATCCTCAGATATGTTTAGAATAATCTTTGATTTCTATTATTTTGTTTCTTCCATCATTTACCTCTCTCTCTTTCTCTTTTGCGTTGTAGATTTTATGTTTTTAATATATTTTTTTTAAATGCATATAATAATACTAATCGAATGACTCTTTATGTTGCCACATCAACACTTAACGTACTTATTTTTAACAAAGCAAGATTTGTAGGAATTATATTGACAACAAACCCAAATTTTGGAATTAAAATGCTTTCTTTTCTTATAATTTTTATTTTTATTTTTGGGTACATGGACAAAATGTATGATGTCCATAACGGTACATATTATGCAGGACTTGCCAATGGAGAAGTTGGGCTCAATCCTGGAGATGTTGGGCCCAATTGTTGAATTTGGAAAAATGATATGGGCTCCAATTAGTAAATATTACAATTATCACAAAGACGCTGGTGAACTTATGAAGAATCTCAAGAGAAAAAGGGAAGAATTAGAATGTGGGAGGTCGGACATTGAATTAAAAATGGGAGCAGAACTTTTTCCAGGAAAGAGACCAAAGAAAGAAGTTCAACTTTGGCTTCAAAATGCAGAAACGATTGATGGGGAGATAGAAACCATTGAACAAGAAGCTGGCAGAGTGAAGTATTCTAATGTGCGCATAGGAAAAATTGCTTGCATGAAGATACAAGAGGTGGAAGAATTAATGAATCAAAGAGGTGGTTTTGGTGATAGTTTTGTAGTTGATCCACCTATAAGCCGTGGAGGTGTATTGCCAATTACAACAATAGTGGGAGAGAGTACAGCCAAAAGAACATTGGAAAAGATTTGGGAACACGTGTTAGGTGAAGATTTTAGAAAGATTGGTGTTAATGGTATGGGAGGAATTGGTAAAACGACTGTCATGAAAGAAATCAATAATCGTCTATTAAAAGAGACAGACAAGTTTGATAATGTAATTTGGGTTACAGTATCAAAGGCATCCAATGTTTTCAAACTACAAAATGACATTGCTCGCAACTTGGATCTAGATCTCTCAAAGTATGAGGATGTAATACTAAGGGCAGGCAAGTTAAGCATAGCATTGGAAAATAGGAAGAGATATGTGCTAATCCTAGATGATATGTGGGAAGCATTTCGTCTTGAGGATGTTGGGATTCCAGAGCCTACTCCAACAAATGGATGCAAATTGGTATTGACAACTCGAAGTGTTGAAGTTTGTAACAAGATGAGTTGTGAGAATATTAAAATAGAGCTTCTTTCAGAAGAGGAGTCATGGAATTTGTTTTTGGAGACTTTGGGCCGTGATGTTTTGAATACTCCAGATTTAGAAGTAACTGTGAAAGAGGTTGTCAAAGAATGTGCTCGTTTGCCTCTTGCAATCATCACGATAGCAGGAAGTTTAAAAAACGTAGTTCATGCTTCAGAGTGGAGGAATGCATTGGAAGATTTGAGGACATCAATAAAGGGGTCTAATAATGTAGCTACTACAGTTTTTGAAAGGCTTCAATTCAGTTACAAACGTTTAAAAGATGAGAAACTTCAACATTGTCTCTTGTATTGTGCACTATACCCAGAAGACTTCAAGATTGATAGAGACGAGTTGATAGAGCATTTGATTGATGAAGGAGTAATAGAAAGAATGAAGAGCAGGCAAGCAGAGTTTGATAAGGGTCATACTATGTTGAATAAACTTCAAAATGTCTGCTTATTGGAAGGTGGATCTCACTATGGTGGGTATTTTGTGAAGATGCATGATCTAATAAGAGACATGGCCCTTCAGATTGCAGGTCCTAAGTTCATGGTAGACTTAGAAGATTTTCAAGATGAAGAGAAATGGGGAAAGGATCTTGTAAAGGTTTCTTTGATGAGCAACCGTATGTCCAAATTTCCTTATATATCACCAAGGTGTCCTAAGCTTTCAACCTTGCTTCTACAAGAGAATTGCTTTGTTGGAGACATCCCAGATTCTTTTTTTGTGCATTTGCATGGACTCAATGTTCTTGATCTATCTCATCCTAGGATTTCTTCTTTGCCGAATTCAGTCTCTGACTTGGAGAATCTTACTACATTAAGGCTTATGGATTGTGAAAGTTTAACGCATGTTCCTTCATTAGCAAAGCTTACGGCATTAAGGAAGTTGGATCTTTGGAAATCAGGAATAAAAAAAATACCTCATGGTTTGAAAATGTTGGTCAATTTGAGATACCTCGGTCTTGATGCACCGTATCTAAAGAATATGCCACTGGGGATTTTACCCAAACTCACTCAACTCCAGGTTCTCAAATTGAATTGGTTTACAGATTCTTCAAGAAATGGAGAGGAGATAGTAAAGTTGAAGAAATTAGAGTATTTTAAAGGCCGATTTTATGACATTGACCACTTCAATACATATGTTGGATACTTGGAGGAGGTAAGACCTATCACTGTCAGCAAATACATTTTTGTTGTGGGGAAAGAAATGGCGGAGGATATAGATGATTTTGATTTGGTTCAAAAGGGCAAATTGGTAATATTAAGCGAATGCAATATAAGTCTGGTTCTGCTCCCAAAAGACGTTCAAACCCTAGTAATTTGCAGATGTGACAATTTAAGAAGTTCATTAGATGCTTCATTTTTGAAACACGCAAAGGAATTGAAGTCTATTTATATTTGGGGGTGTGAAGAAATAGGAGACACTCTTTCTCTTTGTTACCCGTTTCCCCTTCAAAGCCTCGAGTCTGTAGATTTTGAAAGTTTGGATAACCTACGGATACCGTTTGGGGAAGAGAGAGTCACATCAGCACCAGCTGTCACACCTGGCACATTTTCGCGTCTCAAAATATTTAGAATATCTAATTGTCCGAATATAAAGAAGCTCTTCACGCCTGGGTTGTTGCTAAACCTGGGCAACCTGGAAGAGATTTATATTTGGGAGTGTAAGCAGTTAGAGGAAATAATAGGTGGAGTATCTGATGATGAAGTTGAAGAAGAAGCAGAAGAAATAGAGGAGACAGGAATGGGTAGTAATGTAATATTCCCCAAATTGAGGATATTGAAATTAGATAGATTACCGGAACTGAAGACCATCTGCAGTAGCAGTAATGTTATAGTTTCTGATTCTCCTCTCCAACTAATTCAGATATATTATTGTCCGAAGCTGAAGCGATTACCTCTTTCTCTGCGTCTTACTAATGGACAACCATCTTCTCCACCTTCTTCATTATTGATTGCTATATCGAAACATATGTGGGAATTGCTGGAATGGGACAATCATGATACGAAGAATGTCCTTGAACCCCGCTGTCGGTTCTTTTAATGGGTATGACTCTCTCTCTCTCTATTCACTTTTACATCTTTGATTTTATCTTTTACGGACATGATTCAATTCTTTGCTTACTCACTTTCTTTCCAATCTCTTTATCTTTTAGACCCCTATTTATATGAAGACTTGATGATTTAGATTCACCTGACTTATTCGGCTATTTTATTCCTTTTAATTATTCTTCCTATAAAATTGTTTTTACAAGTTTTTTGTTTTCCTGTCTTTTCGTCTCATATAGGATAAGTCTTTTTTTTTTTTTTTTATAATTAAAAAAGGGACTCGCAGGTGCGTTCATTGTCTCGACCCACTTAAACCCGATTTTGACATGGCGTGGGGCACATCTGGGCAATAATGGGGCGTACCACTACCCGAACCCACAACTCCCGAACTCGTAGGTGTGATGGGTCACGAGGGTTTCCTTCCATTAAGTCACCTCCCCAGAAGGCGGTTGGTGGGATTCGAACCCCTGCCCACGTGGTTAGCACCAAAGGTGCTAACCATTGAGCCAAAAGCTGAACCCCCTCATATAGGATAAGTCACTAAGCCAAAGCTGACTCATGAAATAATTTCCTGGTGTGGGCCCGCAACGACAACTTGGTTCTCAAACATGTTTATGTGTGATTCTAATTGCTTTTTACTTGAACTTTGTTGTGTTATGATTTATGAACATGTGTTCATCTTTGATCTATCTTGTGTTGAAGAAATGCAAGATGAAATTGGCTTTGTATCGCTTGTTATATACTAGTCGCAGACTCGCGCAATACGCGTGAAATTATGATATTATTAACTTTTAATAGAGTATAATTGAAATAGTATAATACAAACTTTATAGATTAAATAGTTCATTTGTGTTATTTAAAAGGGTTTTTTTTGGATAATTTTTGCATTAAAATATAATATTTTTGCAATAAACTATAATATACAATGAGATTATGAACATGTAGCACTATGGAAAAGCTACAAATTATATAATTTTGGTCAAAACATGCAATTGAAATTGATTCTCTCATAAGGAAGGTAACACTGTTTTGTGTTAGTCTAACATTTTGTAAAGCCTTGTTTTCATTTTAGGCTTGTTAACGATTTATATTTTGATACACTAAATAAATCTATCAGAATCGCTTTGTTTTCATTGTAAGCCTATTAAACCAAGTATTAACTATTTATATTTTAATACACTAAATAGATCTATGAGAATCAACACTAACAGATATGCTTCTCCTTGGAAAATATTCAGATGTGTCTCTTCCTTTACACTATTTGAAAACCTGAGGAAATTTAATATGTAATAGATCTTAATCAATTAGCATGCTGAAAAAGAAAAATTCATCAATGCAAATAACCAAATAACTATGCAAATTAAAACAAAAGATAGTATCAAATGAGCTCAGCATCCAGATAGGAAAACAAAAAACGAAAGGTAAAACCAAAAAAGTTTTTCAAATTTTACAACTCAATGGGGTACAATGAGATGAGAAAAAATGTCCACTTTTTGAGGAAAAAGTAAAGAACCAAAAAAGTTCTTCAAATTTTAAGATTGGCTGGAACTTTTAATTTTTTGATATTAAGTTATCCACCATAACACATTTTCATGCTAGATATAATACTGAAAAGTTAACAATTGGAGTACATTTAAGAAGTGCCAAATTATCAATAGTCAAACATCAACATTTAGAGCCACATTTTAACAAAAGATGATAACAAAAACGAAATCAGCTATAAAAGAATTAGGAGAATACAAACAAAAGTAGACCTCATCTTTTGACGATGTTCAAAACTTGAGTCATACAGTTCTCTTTCCTTCAACCACCTACAATAAAAAATCTAAAATGCCTACAACAACAAAATTCTACAATTCTACAAGTAATGTGAAAATTTGAATTTGTTGGATAGACAAAATTGTTTCCACCATGGCATTATCAAAACTCAACAACAATATATGTATTCAACAATAATACATTTACATATTCCACAACCACCAGGAAAATAATACATTGATGGAGGGAAACATGTTTACAGCAACCATGACCAGCAGAGATTGAAGAGGACTGGACCCCAATGGGGTGCAATTAGATGAGAAAAAAAAATCCATTTTGATCTCCTTCAACCAAAGACTTCTCAACATCAGGACTTTGATCTCCATCCACTAAAGACTGCATAGAGCTTCTATCTCTTTTTCACAACAATTACCTTCATGGAATTTGCTTTTATTGCTTCAAGAAGTTCCTACAAGAATTTTTAAATTTTCTACCGTGTTAAAGCCAAATATAGTTTCAATTGATTTTATAATATATCACATTAAGGATATGATTGTTTTGTTCTCACCTTGAACTAAACAACATAAGAATATAAGCAAAGTGGAAAACTGTGGATAAAGCAATATCAAGAATAATTAAGAAACTTCCAAGAACGTAATGAAGTTTTTATGGCAATGTAAGAGACCTTTACTTGTCTAATGGCTTTCTGCCAATCAAAAGCTCCACCATCACCACCACAAAGCTGTATACATCACTTTTTACAGTGTATATCCCGAACAATGATTCAACCACATAGAATGCAACAATAACAAAAATCAATAATATTGAAAATTTCAAGTAGAAACACAACAAAGACACTTTATGAAGACTAAAATCAAAATCTACTAAGGTAATATTCACTCAATCAATGTATTATGTTGTAATAATATTTTATTTGTTTACCTTTAAATGTTTTCACGATGGTAGATGTTACTACTATGACAAATGGTCCTAGGTTGTTGTTGTAAAGATCCCAATTTCATCTGATGCTGGTCCCCAAAGACTAATTCTTATTTTGTTTCCGCTGTTAGGAAAAAACAATTAAGTCATATATTGTTTGAACCACAAAGACACTTTATGAAAACTAAAATTGATCTACTAAGGTAATTTTCACTCGATCTTCTAAACAAAACACGAAAACCTTCTGCTAAAGGTGTATTACACCAAAAACAAACAAAATTGCACACTTCTAAGGTCAAAATAAATTAAATAAATAGCTCCTTAAAGCCCCCAAGCAAGGTAGCAGCAGTAAACTATACAATTACCTGAAGAAGGAAAGAACAATTTCAAGATTGTTTTCGTTTCAATTTTTTCCCTCCCAATAAATTATTTCATCCTAAAATAATAAAGCAAAATTTGAGAAAGAAAGGGATGGTTTTCTAGAGATTATAGATCCACTTCTCGTGCAACAAAAACCCATATGAAATAGAAGTGGAATTTTTTAGGAAGAGAAAATCTGACGTGACAGGCTTTGAAGAAGCCAAAAAACTCTCTCTCAACTTCGAATTTTAATTTATATATTATAGATTATAAATAATAGATATCTGAAGTTCATATTTGAATATAGCTAATCATTCTTGATGCCAAGAGTAATATTTGGAATTAAGCGGCATGTTAATTAGCAGTTTATGGCATGGCATCAAACAATCCAAGCTAAGATGTTTGTATGAATGGATACTTGTTTTAGGCAATAAACCCCTCTTGCTTTTTCCTAGAATTCTTAGATAGCTTAAAGTTGAGAATATGAGTTTAGTTATGGAGTATGGTTTGTAATATCTATCTTCTCTTTTCTCTTTGAATGGAATTTTTTTTTTTAGAAGGTGCACATAGAATTTATCACTCACTTTTTCCCTAACCTAAACCTTCAACCAGGCAGATTCAAGGCTTCAGGGCACATTTTCTGGCTTATCCAAGAGCTGATTAGTACTTAGAGTGTACTAATAACATTAATAATCCCTGTTTTGTTGTCCTATGGAGTTTCCACTTGCAGTTTATATTTCATCCGTGGGGCAACAAAAGAGACTGGGACGTTACTGAGGTAATTATAGAGCCACAAGTATCACAACTCACAAGAGAGAAACGGGAATCACAGTCTAACTAAAAATATGCAACTGCACCAGGAATTTGTACCCAAAAAACAAAACAAAGCAAAATTTCATTTTATGTGAATCCAAGCAGAACATTCTATCACCCTAGTGAATTCCACCATCAGGGAAAATTCAATGCTATAAGAATGGTAATTTCTGCTTTAAGAGGAAGCTACTTCTCACAAACTGTTCCACAACTTAGCCAACTACTCTGTGTAAGCATGGGCCACGGAAAGAATGAACAACAAACAAACTGCCCATCAGACTCAAAACTTTCTAGCAGGCAGATAAATCCTCAGTACAGCATTTCGTTGCCATTGCTCATCTTCTCCACATCTTCTTGGGACAAAAGGGTTTTTTTACCACTGCTACCAGCCTTATCATATGGTTGAGCCATCTTCCTAAGGAACTGAAACCAGAGACAACAGGCTATTAGATTTACAATCATATTCTATATGACAAACATGCAACTTTAGCTGTTGTACCAAACTGACTTGTACACAAGATATGAACTTTGAATTGTCATCTTGCTTTGATAACACTATTTAAAAAATTTTCTGATTCCAAAGTCCTACAAAAGATTCTTCATCTTAGATCATTTGATCTTTACCTGTTTGGCAACCAAAGCCAGCTAGCACTGTGGCAAGGGCATATGGCACAGGGTAAGGTAAGATTGAGGTTAACTGTTCCTACTGAACTCCAAACCCAACACTCCTGGACTTTCCCCAAAAAACACAGACAAAAAAGGAAAAAGTAAAAGAAAGTAGTTTCAAACAATTGGATAATCTAGAATAAGCTAAAGACCATATTTTTCTATTGCTATTTGGTGAAGCTGACAGCACATGACTCTGATGTGCTTTCAAATTGCTGGTAGCCCATCCTCAATAGTCTAACAGGTTTGTCTATTTCAAACTGTAAAAGGTCAGAAGATTGTACAGACATGTGGTAGCAACAGAGACCTACCTCCCGTGCTATATGCAAAGCCATATCTGTGCTCAAATTCAAGTGTGCATCACGTAAATGCGAGAGTATCCACCCAGGCAATTTAGAGCGCTTGTCATGACGGCTATACCTGCACAAAATTTAGGTCAACAATCCAACAGATAAAATTTTCCTAAGATAAATAATTAATGAGTGGCTACAGCTTCTGGGGACTGCACTCATCAATTGAAGTTTAAAAGCTGCAAGGAAATTTAACTATCTCCTTCCTACTTCTATTCATTTTGGAACCTAATGCTGTCAGTTTTCTCCTTTGATTTAACAATGGAAGAAGAGGATACATGGCAACGTACTACAAATATCAAAGTTATGATCATTCTGTACTAACTTTATTTGAATATCACCAATCGCCTTTGAAAAAAAAACTTTTACTTGATTATCTGTCTAGTAACATCTTGCCAACTTTTTGTTGGTTATCGTAAGCCCTCAATGGACCAAAACAGTATTTTACAGCTTGATAAACTAACTCACAGTTTTGCTTCAAGATGTTAACTTGATATAAGTTGCTCAACAAACAAGAGTACGATTTTAGACAAACCTCAATGGTCCCAAAACTAAGCAAAATCAGCTTAATAATACTTTCAATATCCATACGAAAACATTTTAAACATCAAAACTAAAACTTACAACAAAAGCTCATGGCTTAAACAATGTATATAAGAATTTGGAAAAATTATTTGATTAACAGGTAGTATAAAGATACAGACCTTTTGTCAGCAAAGATCATCATCCCATAATCAGCCTTTGACCGGATCACTCGGCCCACACATTGAGCAGCTTGTCTCTGCTCCAGAAAAATAGTAATAAAATTCTTAATCTTTCACATGAAAAATAATTTCTTATACCAGACAGCCAAAACAACAGTTGTTCCCTTGACACAAGGGCAATGGAATTATGGAACCATACCAAGGCATCAAAAGTCAGAAAATCTCCTTCCTTTATCTGAAAGGTATCCCGTAGATATTCCAACCGGGCAAGCAAAATCCTGCACACAATACTTTCATCTGTCACATCATAGAGAATGTAACTTCATAAGCAACAGTAACATAGAACTGTGGATCATAAAACTCACTTGCTCAATGTGTACTGGAAAGGAACGCCAAACATGATGACTAGTCTACCATAATGTCGATCAAAGTCTATACCTTCAGCAACTTTTCCCCTGCAAAAGTACAGATATAATTCCAATTTAATTGAACCTTGATCAATAAAAAAATCTTAGCTTATACAAGCTTCCTCTTAAGACCCAGAAAATGACACAATGGTCATAGAAAGATATGGTGGTGACTAGAGGTAGAAGATCAGGGTCACTTCTAAAAATTTAGAACAAGAAATGTAGGCACGTGGAACTTTAGGCTTAACAAAATCACAACCACCTTTTGGCAACATTTTATCTGCAACAGCACTAAGGCACCTGAGCAAGAGAAGGCTGCCTCAGAACATAGAATTCGGGGGCTGCCATAGAATTTCCACAACATTGCATGGTGTTCTTTTTGTCACTTATAGTATTAACATAAAGATTATACTACAAAATTTATTCCATTGCATTTTGAAAATATTATTTGATTGCATACAGTATTCAAAAGTTTTTTTTTTTCTTGGACAAATGTTAGAGACACCATTAACTCAACAATTCCCAGCACTCAGAATGAGTCAAAGTAAATATCTCCACTAAGTACTACTAGGCTACATATGTGGAAAACATTCAAGAATCATAGATTTCAACATGTAAAGGCAACTTTTTATCCCTGAAAAGAATTTAAAGGAAAAAAAGGGGGCATTTAAGTGGGACTAATATAAGACCTGGCAACAGAGAAAAATATAGCACCCCTCCCACAATCACAAGCCTTGCGATAGTTGTCAAGAGCCAGAGTAGTTTCTACAACATCCTGCGTCTCGATGAAGACAAGCTTATGCTGCATTATTTCCTGTGACAATGAGAGCATCAAGCACCATTATAGATAATCAAATACTTAATAACTAATGAGGGATGGTAGGTGAAATTCAAGGTAAACAGAGTAGAAAATAAAAGAATAAAGAATGTGCTGTTACCTTCAAAATTCCATTTTCATTCCAACTATTCACTATTCCATCCATATATGAGTAACTGACAAAGAAACATACAATCCCATCTGGAACAATAGATGCCATCTCCAGCAAAAGCCTCCCGTAATTTCGTACAACACCAAGATCACTTCTCATGTCAAATTTGGTACTGACTGGAAGCTGATCACTGAAAGAAGAACCAATTTACATATGATTTGCCTAGTAAAATGCTCACAGATTTTAGTTTAACTTTATACCTTCCACGAGTGAGAACCATCGGGCATATGCAATCTCTTGTTAAGGACATTGTAAAACTTCGACTGACAACTGGATGGAAATTTAGAAGACGGGGGTAGAGATCAATTGGACTGAGAGTTCCAGATGTAATGACAACTGACTGAAATCGATCAAATACGGGCTTTATGGCAAGAGAAGCATCATGGCAACTAAGCTGAAATACCAAATATATAGGAAAAAATCAATCAATATTAAATTTGAAAAGCAAGAAGAACAGAAGACAAAGTGGAAAACTTCAATGCATCCGCTACCAAAACTATAAAATTAGACCTAGTAACAGCAAACAGACACATGCATAAGTAGGGAGATGGCTAATGGGAGAGCATTTATAGGTTAAAACATATAAAAATTGAAGGATCAGAAACATCAACCCTTTAGATTCATTACTTATGACGCTGGGAAAATAACAGAAAAACTAAAAGTGGCCCAAAACATAGATGTTTTTTTTGTTTTGATAGGTAAGATGAAATTTTATTAGAAAAAGAAGAATCCCCTATGTGCACAAAGGATGCACAACAGATTATTGCATAGGACCTCAGAAGGGACATGTTAACATTGGAGTCAAACATCCATGCCATTTGTAGAATGGTGAAAGTTTGCTACCATATAAAGTGATCCCTAAAGGTAAAACAAAATGACAAAAGCAAAAAACAAAAAAAGAGAGAAAATGAAGCAAGGGGAAGAGGGAAGGGGGAACCAACCTGCAGCACAGGGTCAGGAATATGTGGCATTCTCTCATCAAAGGGTTCAATTATAATTGAAAAACCACGAGTGTACGTCCCTACAAGTGTTGCAAAGTCACATATTGTTTGGATATGCAAGAACTCATCAGTGTCGGTGATTTCTAGTGTCATCATCAGTGAATGTAGGCGATCATAACAAAACTTAAGTGTTTTTTGGTCAATTCCAGCATGGGTATTAATAGATGCAACAAAGCCAACAGGTCCCTCCTTCTCGACGTTATCAGTTTCCAGCCGCCCCTCTAGATATTGGACCAATCTACGTAAGACATGCAGAAAATGCTCTGCTCGGCGGATATTTCCAGGCACAGCCTCCTTCAGAATATCATCAGGTAAGGCAGGATTAGAGAGCCAGGTGTCCGTGACTGCATAGAGAAAGAAAGTCCATCTCAAGACTTATCAAAAACAAAAATTCCAGCTCAAAACAACTAAGGACATTATCAAAAAAAAATATATATATCTTGGGTCTTGAGAATGAAATATTAATGTCAGTGCAATCCACATACAAGGTAAGTTTCCTCTTTGTGCCAAACCCTCCACAAGCCGATTGTACTCTGCACGCAATCTACCAGCATCTGTGGCCTTGAACCTTCCTACCATGTCAAACAATTTCATAAAAAAGCTGTATCAAATTTCAGTTTAAGATGAATCTATCAAGAGTAACCCATCCACCAATTTTTTTCTTTTCATTTTTATGACAAGGAACCTCACCAAGTCAGGGCCCTTCAAACCCACCCTTAGGTAGTAAACCCTGGATACACAATCCCACCCACCAGAATGTATCAAGTAATCCAAGGGAAGCTTCTAGTGGGAATTGAACCCAGGATGCCTAAGTCTATACAATAAGGGCCCCATATTCCCGCAACATTTACAAGATAATCTTTAATTTTCATGAAGCAAAACAATTATGAGCCTAATACATTGTATATAACAGCAAAACAGAAAGAAATAAAAATTTTAAGAAAAACACATACTTCTCAATCTCCTGACGCATTTTACTGAGATTCCTTCTGGCCCCTTCAAGTGTCTGCCTTCTCACACTAACACTAAGAGCTTCAATACAAACATTATCAATATTATGTGCCTCATCAAACACCACAACAGACTCCTTCTGCATTTCCTTGGATATAATCCCAGCTACCTTGGGATCAAGCATATATTGATAACTATAAACCACCACATTCGCAAATTGCACCATATGTCGTGCCAAGAAGTATGGACACCACCCTTTCTCCTTCCCGTATGACCTCAGATTCTGCAAAAATCGTTCAGCATCCAAATGATTTTGGAATTCAGATATTATTTGGTAAAAATGCTATCAGATTGCAACACATCACTAGAATGTAACGAATAATCTTTGCCATGTTAATATTTTAGATTATGGTAGACAACTCAACATTATTCATCATAAATTAATAATCCTTTATTTTTCTTTTTCTCCTTTTTTTTTTGATAAGTCATAATAATCCTTTAATAATCAAAACCAATGGGCATAATCAGACTTCATTCCTTTTGGCCAAAATGGGGATACATTTTGGCCAAGATAAGTAGATAACACAAATCTCAACCAAAAAAAAATCCCAGTTCATTTCAACCTGCAAGGTATAAACCCCGGGAGGCAACACCGCGTTAGACCCTGCCTTCTCATACTCTTCAAAGAACTCACACGCAGGCACATTGGGGTTTGCCGCCGCCGTTGCCCTGACCCAACTGGCTGTCAATCTTCTGCAACTGGCGTCGACTGAGTCCCGATTCTCTGCAGCCAAAACACGTGAATTAACACACAGGTTCTTGCGAGAAGAGAGCCCAACAGCAAGGATTCTAGCACGGTCACCGAGGTGAGTAGTCTGGTAAGCGTGGAGTAGCTTGAGTTCTGCATCTCGAAACAACTCACAAATCAATCCCAATTCATTACTTAAAATCACAAAAGCAAACCAATGCCAATTCATTTCTACTCACAAGACATAAACCCCATTTTCCAACAAACTTTCTTATTTCATTAGCACCCAAAATAACTCAAATATCAACCAAAACACATACAATACAAAAATTCCCATTTCAAATCAACCAAAACATGAAACTTAAACTCACAAAAAGCAAACCAATCCCAACACCTTTAAGGTATAAACCCCATTTTCCAACAAACTTTGTTCATTCCCAATCACCCAAAAACAGCTCACAAATCAACCAAAACATATACTACATAAAAATCCCATTTCAAATCAACCAAATTCATTTCCACCCACAATATATAAACCCCACTTTCCAAAAACAACTCAGAAATCAACCAAAACACCAAAAGATCCAAA
>BKZX01021455.1:0-11402 GCA_014362285.1 Fagus crenata
TTGTGTTGCTCTTTTAAGTAATATTAATATTCCTTAACAAGTACTTTCACCTATTTGGTTAAAGGGTCATCGATTTAATGGTCCACGAGTTTTGCGTCTAATGTTATGTAAGCCTCCTACTTTGAATTCCTCTATTGGTGTTTAACTCAGGCTATTATGTTATGGCCTAAAATTGTAATTTCATCAATCCCTTTATTTTGGAACATGATTGAATAGTTCCTTAATTACTGTATTGGATTCCAAAAATGTTTACATGATTATTGGAACTTGGCTAAATTCTACTTCTTGTAGTTATACCTATTTCTTTTTTGAGAATTATTGGTGTAACTATAGGTTGATGAATTCTTGGTCTTCTAGTTGACCATTATAGATCCATAAAATTAATGTAAATAATTAGTGGGTTTGGTCTCGAAAATTCGTTGAGTTTATGTAATAAATGCAATTTTGAGAACGAAATTTTTTATGGGGGGAAGATTGTAACACCCAAGATTTTTGTGGTTAAGTTATTGGGGCATTTTCGTAATTTTCCTTGCAAGATATTTGATAAATCCCCACCCCCCTCACGTGACCCCTTCTTTCCCGGACAAGGATCCTCTCCATTTCAAATGAAATGGAGAGTCTCCATTTCATGGTCTAGATTTTATTTCACAAATCTAACGGTGTATAGAGTATCTCATCATTTAAAATTTTAAATGACTTGGCACTCTGTATATTGTTAGATCTGTGAAATAAAATCTAGACCATGAAATGGAGACTCTCCCCCTCTTTCTTCCTCACCCGTCTCTCTCTTTCTCTCTCACCAAACCACACCGCCGGACCAGCATCCACACATCCCGCCGGCGAAGCTCCTCTCTCTCTCACCGGCCATATTTACATAAATCTAAGGTGAAAATCTTTGACCCATTCTCTAATTTCTTAAGATATCTATACAAGCTTTGTTTGGGATTTGTTCTTGATGTTGTGGGTTTTAAATTGGGTGATTGTTTGATGAAGTTTGTGGAGACATTTGTGCCTTGATTGGGTCTAGTTTTGTTGTGTGCCATAAAGTCCGAAAATGCAAATCTTCCTCTTGTTATTGTCTTACAATTTTTTAGCAATGAGTACAAAAGGGTATGGGAAAGATGGATTATGAAATGCAAAAGAGTTTGTTGTTTTAAAGGGTATCGATTAATTTAATGGGTAATTTTTGGGTGGTGTTTTAATACAAAACTTAAAAGAGGATTTTTCTATGAGAGCTGAAGTTCCTATATTTTTGGAAGATAATATCCATGGCCTTGGTTTGAATTGTGTTTCCTTGAACCAAGTAGTCATTGCCCTTTCCTAACTCTGAATCTGTCAGATTTGAGTCAGCCACATTGCCGGATTTTTAATAAATTATGTAGAACTCTTTTTGAGCTGAAATTTCCGTGGTACGTTGTGCACATATAAAAGTACATCCCTATAAATTTTCAGGCTAATTGGATAATTCTAAGTGGGTCAAACGAATTTTATAAAGGGGCTGACCTGCTTTCATTTTAATCTGAAAATAGATATTTTTGCAGAATTTGTCCCAAGCTTTTATTTATTGGATTGAGTTGAAATTTCATATGAGTATTCTTTAATATGTTTATCACTTGCTGGAGTTTTATTGTGGCTTGGGTCTATTGTTTAGTACCCAAAAGAAGTATAAATGCTTGCTAACTCTGTTTGGATATTGTTTGTTTCCATGGGTGATATGTCTTGATTTATTCTGTGATTAATGCACATTGCTTGAAATGGGGTATTAAGATATTTTGGTAACCTTATGGTGTTTGAGATTAGTTGTATGTTGTTTGTTTACCAACGGGAATGGATCCTTGTCATAGGATAGTTAAGTTAGGCCTTAGAGCCTTTGGTTTGAATATTAGGGAAATATTAGGGGATCCTTTTAGTTTATGGAGATAAGTGTGGTGGTCTACTTTGAGATGGGTAAGATTATTTGTAGGCTTGATTTATGTTTCTAGGCTCCAAGGTACTTGGTGATGGACCTAGTGACTAGATTGGCTTGCTTGTGTAGTGCTCGCTCAAGGTAAAACTGGTGATCATGCGAGGTAAGTAGCTACTTAATGGGAATTTTTAGAAAACAAATCATTATTGCATATTGGCATTTTAAAGATTGAAATATCCTTCATGGTTTTCCTAAAAGGTGTACTATGCTCGTTATTTAATGATTTATGGAAAGTGCATGAAGCATGGAAATCATTGACAAGGAATGGTTTTGGAAACTTTGTGACAACTCTGTCTTCGTGACGATTATTATGTCTTTTTTACAATGTCTTTGTGATCAACTTGTCTTTGTGAACTTACTATATGAAAGACGTGTTTTAAAGTAGAGATTTTAAAGATGTGTTTTAAAACCTTGAGGTGACTCCGCTAAGGTGAGGTTCTTGGTGAACCAAAAGACTTAGTGAGGAGGCCAAATGAGCTATGTATTTATCATGACCCGGGGTAGGAGTGAAGAAGTGGCTTTCGAGGATAAGGAGGAAGCCATGGCATTAGAAGCTAGTGTTACCCGTTATGATGATGTGAAGATAATTGATGATGCTAGTAGTGGCTGATGAGAAGACTAGAGATGGTTTTCTATTAGGAGTCATTAGAAGGAGTAGTTGTTGTATAGGAATATGTGGTTATCTAGTAGGAGTCCTTAGAAAGAGTTAGTTGCTGGATAGGAATATCTTAGTTGTTATTTACTAAAGTTAGTTATCTTGAGTGATTAGATTTCTTAGTTATTTGGTTATAGTTAATCAGAAGTATTATTTAAGGCAGTGTAATACTTTGAGTAATCTGTTTTAATGGGAAGTCTTTCAAATTTCAAATTTGAAAATTAAAATTTAGTTCTTTCATTGTGATTTGATTGATGTATTCTTGAGATGTATTCCATTAGTCTATCAATTAAAATGGTTCTTGAGATGTATTCCATCCTTTAGACAGATTTCATCCTGATTGAAACACAAATGCTGTTGTACTTTAATAGGTTGCAGGTTTACCAACCAATATCAATTTCCTCCAAAAACTAGCGAACCATTGGGCATTTGATAATGGCAATGTAGAAACTCATTTTATTGAACGCTTTAAAGATGATTTCTTTGTTGCTCCTTCCAATCAACTATCATCAAATGATGTTGCTAGACTTAGTGCAACCGTAGTAGCTGCATGTGTTATCTCAATAGAACATTCTCTATTGAAAGAAAAAAATCCCCATGGTAAATTGAAGGTCCCATTCTTGTCTTGGGGTGTATGTTAGTTGTTCTTAAAAGCACTCTTGATATTTACATCTGCCAATGTGTTCAGCAGTAAACAACTCACTTTCCATATAGTATTTTTCTCCCCCTTTCAGAATCCATCATTGTGCTAAGCGTACAATGGAACTTGAATGGGAAAATGAATATGATAGTAGTGCTTCAAATCTCGACACTTTCAATTACTCATAAGCCAGAGGGAAACTATCTGATTGAGGTATGCATCCACTTGTAATGTGTTTGAAGAATGGTTTTTATTGGCCAGTAATTTTGAAGTGATTCATGTTTAAGAGAGCATTTTATTTTTTCTTTGGCTAGTAATTTATTTTTGAAGTGATTGAGGTATGCTTATTCTGTTGTGGCACCCATGGCTGGTTTAGTGGTCAAAGCTCTGGTGAAGGATGGGTCAAAAGTGGAGGAAGGGCAACCCATATTAGTCTTAGAGGCAATGAAGATGGAGGTTTGTACTAATGTTACTTGCATTTTTGCCACTAATAATTCATTTTTGAAAGTTTTCTAAGCTGAACTGGTATTTTTTTTTTCTCTCTTCCCTCTAAAAGCATGTTGTAAAGGCACCAAGTGCTGGGTGTGTCCATGGGCTTCTAGTTACAGCTGGCCAGCAAGTTTCTGATGGTAGTGTTCTCTTCAGTGTCAAGGTTAGTCATTTGTCTTTGATACACTTAGACATGGGCTAATAGGTATGGAATTGGTGCAATAGAATAAACTGAATGTATAACTGGTAGTTGCAAATAATTAGAATAGAATGGCAGCATATGATGTGGATATTCTCTTACGCTTGTTGACCATTTGTTCTTTTACCTGCATGAACTTAAATATATCAAAAGCGAGTGTGTTTCATTTAAAAAAATAAAAATACCTAGGACAATCCATGCATCTTTATTGTGAGCAAATGTTCTCATGAAATGTGCTACTGTTGCTTGAAAATATACTCTGCATTAATACCTCAGTTTTAATGTTGAAAGCAGTAAAACCTTTTTGAATAAGACAAACTCAGTATTAACACTGCAAGTGCATGCATACACTTAAGTTCTAGACATTATTAGGATTTTACCTCTTGCTCAAAACCTAATTTATCAATTTTTTAGTTATGGACAAAGTAAATTTACCATTATGGTTTCTGCTTTTGTATTTAACATTACCAGAGCTGTGGATGCATTACATGAAAAGAATTTATAATATGGTAGCCAATTCATTGTTATGTTCAAATGGAAAATGATTACAATATTAGCTCTTATATGTGATCTTTTGAAATGTCATACATTCAATTTATGATCTTTAATGTGCAGCTTAATAATGGTTAGAATAAACCTGCTACAATTTTTTTGCGCATTTAGTTAAACATGTGATGACAAGAGATTTTGTGCTTGGGCAAGATCAGTAGAATCATCACAATTTTGTGATTTTCTGACAAATCTTTGATTATGTGGAGCTCATTCGAATTGTGCTCAAACAATGAGTCAGCTGAAGTTTTAACTGACACATTTCTATCGTAATAAAATTGATGTATATCCCTTGTTTACAGGATAAAATAAAATTTTATCATCCTCAAGATGTAATAACAGGACATAGCATGGATGAAACATTTGGATTGTGATTGATGCATGGATGAAACATTTGAATTGGAGCTCAAAGGGAATTTTGTATTTTCTGTAAATCCATGAATTTGTATCTATTAATTGCTTAAAACTTAGAGGCGGGATTTTTTTTTAGACTTATGAATTTAATGTAGGACAAGTATCTTTAGTTATTAATATTGTGAAATGTTATAAATTTTATTTTATTTTATCTTTTTTGTAGATTTCTTGATTTTGTGCATGTCGTTCTTTAATTTAGTCTTTATATTATTAAACAGGGCAGGTGACAAATAGAAATATCAACAATTTATGATGATAAAAAAAACATTTTATTGATAATGCCTTATCACAACGAAATAGTCGTGGCAATAAATAAAAATAAATTTCTGTAGAACTTTATTGCAACAAAATAGTTGAAGCAATATCTTATTGAAACAAAATAGTCGTGGCAATAAATAGCTATACAACTCTATTACAATGAAATGGTTTAAGCAATATCTTATTAATTTATGTATAATTTTATTGCAACAAAATGGTTGTAGCAATATCTTATCACAACGAATAGTCGTGGCAATAAATGGAATTATCGTAACAAAAATTTCGTTGTAATAAATAATATATTGCAAAAACGGAGTTTATTGAAATGGTTTGCCATGACTAACTTTTGTTGCGATAAAAAGTTTATTGTAATGAAATGAAAGTTATTGTAACAAAAAATTTCGTTGCAACTAACCTTTTTTCTTGTAGTGTCACTGGATTTCCCTAAAATTTGTTCTGCCTACAAATTTTTTTTTCCCCCCATCAAAACTCATTTCAACTCAAAATCCCACAAATCCAAATAATGTAAACAAAAAACATTTTCCAATTCATACTATCTTAGATTTGTTGGTGCATTAGACAAGGCACTCCAGCTAGACAAGATCCCTACTTAGCTTTTGATTTTGTGATCCAATCGTAGGAGGGAGGCCAATTAGAATGGGATTGCTAAGTAATCATATACCCTACCAAGGCAAACAGATGATTGGTCTTGCACATGACCATGGACTCAAGGATGATCATTGACATCACTAGATCTATTTTTTTTTTTTTTTTTTTTTTATAGGTAACAGAAAGATTTTATTAAAGAACAAAGCCGCAAATTGTGCATAAAGCATGCACAAGAAAGCTTTTAAGGAATTACATCATTAGAAACAGAAGATAAAGCAGAAATAAAAGCAATAATAGACGAGCTAGTGGAATAGCCCGACACTTTAGACCACTCAAAAAGACTAGAAGCCAAGCAATCCCTAAGCTGAATATCCGTGCTTGATACATCTTCAAAAATACGACTATTATGCTCCTTCCAAACAGTCCACATCAAGCACAAGGGAACTAGGTTCCAAACATCAGATGAATGACGCCCCAATGCATTCCACCAACTAAAAAGCAGCTCAGAAACAGAATGGGGTAACACCCAGGCTATCCCAAAAACCCCCAAAATCCAACTCCATAAAGCCATAGCCACCGGACAATGGATTAAGAGATGATCCATTGTCTCTCCATTGCTCCGACACATACAACACCAACTCACCAAAGAGTACCCCCGCTTGGAAAGATTGTCACAAGTAAGAATCTTATTCCAAGCCGCCGACCAAATAAAGAAACAGACCCGCCAAGGAGCTTTGGTGCGCCAAATACTCTTCCAAGGGAAAACAACTTGAGGAACATCCCGAAGAACTTCATAGAATGAACGAATGTCAAACCTGCCATTCTTCCTAAGATGCCACCAAGGTCCATCCTCAACCTCCTGCAAGGGTGCCTTAGATTCAATCAGGGTCAAGAACTCAGCTACAGAGTCCAGCTCCAAATCATTGAAGTTTCGCGTAAAAGACACATTCCAAACCACCTTGCCATTATGCCAACTCAACACCTCATTCATAAAAGCATCCTTATGAGATGCACACTCAAAAAGATTAGGAAAAACATCCTTAAGAGCCATATCACCACACCAACAATCATGCCACAATCTCACTCTATCCCCCCTGCCCACAGTGAATCTCAAATGCTTATGAAATTGATCCCATCCCATCATGATACCCTTCCACAAACCACAATCATAAGAACCCCGCACATGACAAGAACACCAACCCCCATCCACCACCCCATGACGGGAAGCCACAACCCTCCTCCATAATCGGTTCTCCTCCACCCCAAACCTCCACAACCATTTACCTAATAGAGCTCTATTAAGAGGCCCCAACAGCCGGATGCCAAGCCCTCCCTTTTCTATAGGGGAACAAACTGTATCCTATTTGACCAAACTATGCTTAGAATCCTCTCCAGAACCACCCCACAAGAAATTCCGTCGAAGCTTCTCAAGTCTCTTGGCCACACTCACAGGAATAGTAAATAAAGATAAATAATAGGTAGGTAAACTAGAAAGCGTACTCTAGGTATTGATTCATCGTGAGCACAAACGAACCAAGAGAAACTTTGTTAGTGTGAGTGAATTCTAGAGAGAGAAGTTAAATATATATATATATATATATATATTAGGGAAATGGGTTTAATTAAAAAATTAGTGGAATTTTAAAATTTTAAGGTAATCATACATGAATGAAATTTGTAAATTTTGGATTCAACTGTTTACTTTTGTACATGTAATTGGTCCATTGGGTTGTAACACCAAATATGGGTGTTGATATGATAGAACTGTTGGAAGAGATACTTCATGGTTGTGGACAAAGTTTTTCTCTAAATTGGTTTTGAAGAATCCTTTCAACCTATTACATAGCGATCATGACTATTTATTTTTATTTTGATCACATAATCCATTTAGTCATAACAAATCACATGACCGTTTAATAAAGCCATATATTAAAAGCATGTTTAATAATTTGAGTAGCCATGTAATGAGTTAAAGAAAATTTCTTCTCCTATTCTATATATATATATATATATATATATATATATTTTAAACATGTTTGCAAAATAATTTCTCCAACTATAACAGTGTAACAAATTCACATATGAAAAGTATACAAATTCATAAATTCAAATACAGAATGAGTACTATGTATTCAAGAACTATAATAAAGCTATATAGTATAAACAATCAACGAAGTTATAATATAAACAATCAACAAAGTTATATAATATAAACAATCACATGAAGAGATAAACAATCAAAAGAGTTATATAATATAAACAATCACATGAAGAGATAATGCTCTAAAATTAAACAATCAATAAAAGGAAAGATCCTTCCTCCTTTGAGTCGCCCCGAAGTCATCATTTTGTAACTTCAATACTAACTTCCCTAGCATTGCCACCAGCCAAGTCTTCATTCGCGTTATGTTCTTTGTCCATGAATTCAATGCTAACTTCCCTAGCACTGTCCCCTTCCAAGTCATCCTTCGCGTCATGTTCTCTATCCACAACTTCAATGCTAAGTTCCTCAACATTGTCGACCTTCAAGTCATGTTCTCTATCTCCAACTTCACTTGCACCAATCTACAATAAAAGTATTTAAGATGAACCGAAATAAAAATAATCCAAAAAAAAAAAAAAAGAGAGAGATTAAAGGGACAATTAACCCCAAAACAATAGAGAATCATTATGATCTAATGAAGAATGTTCTGCTCTCATCCACCAAATATCCATATCAGCTAAAAGCAAGATCCAACAATCACAAAAAGGAACTCTAGTCAAACCTGAAATCTTATTCCTCACATCCCCGCACCACCATAATATAATACATTTCAAGTAACAACCGCAATGACCACACAAAATATGGGAGATTAACTTTTCTTTCTTCTTTTCCATTTAAAATGAGTACTCTGACTTCTATGGTTACTTAGACACATCCAACTCACTCCTTAGTAATGTAAAAAAAAAAAAAAAAAAAAAAAGCTCTCAGAAGGCCCAATAATAGATTTTTATTTTTTTTTCTTAGGCATTATGGACATGATATGGCCGGGTAACTGACATGTGAAAACAGTGACTAAATTTTTGTTTTTAATGTCGGTGTAATTGAATGACATATGCTTCTATTGAACTTTTTGTTGGTTTTCAGTGAGTCTTTTTAGTTGGTCATAAATTGTGAAGTAGACCCATATTTGAAATGACCACCTCCTCACTAAATGAAACATGAGTACATATAAATGGAACGTTACATGCTAGCTAAACGGTAAAATATATAAAAATGCCGATGCTAATCAATATACTATATTACTATGGCAGCCAAAGTAAATTGTTTCCTCAAAAGCTCTTTCAAATATGATTGCCAAAGCCACAACTAATTACATGGTATATTCTCTTTTTAACAAGAAAAATATGTGGAAGAGATTGGGTAAAGGAATCAATTAGCTACATCGTTGAAGCAGCTTAAGAAATTTAGATGATTGATATTTTGCATCCACTTATTAATTAAAGAAAAAAAAAGTGATATTTAATAACCAACTGTTGTATGAAAGCATGGAAACATACCTTTTCATTAAAGTTAGCTTCCCAAAATTGTTTTATCGTAGCATTAAGATCTCCATCCCATAATTGTTGGGTACGACTGTCGTGCTCTTTTCTTATTCCAATGCCTTTTAGCTTTGGTGTGGTTAAGACTCCATTAGAGAAAATCTTCAATTTAGGACAGTTGGTCACAGTTAGCTCAACTAGTGATGGGAATTTGATGATACTATCCCCCAAATAGAAGGCTGTGAGACTCTGTACGTCACCAAATATCAAACATTTCAAATTATTGAAAGCAATCTCATCTCCTGCTCGACCCCCCTCATTTGCAACTACTTCTGTCATTCTTTGGCATTTACGTATACGAATGTAACTGAGTTGCACCAGACTAGTCATGGAGGGAGTTAATAAACTAATTAATTCATCAAACCCCTGTACATCTAACTTCGTTAAGTTTTTGAAAGATGTTGATGAGAATGGAGCTAAAATCTTTAATCTGCAAAATTCTGATACTTCTGGAGCCTCTAGATCTGGAAAAGTGCCGCCTGGTTGTGAGTTTTCATTCCCAACAATTACTGATGGTTTACCATGGTTTTTCTTCAACTTCAGTTCTTTTAAGTTGCAACAAAATTCTCCTGATGGTCCACCATATGTCTCATTCATGGCATTGCCCATCTCCCAATCAAAGTCTTCCAAGTTAGGAAATTTATCCTGGAAAAAAAAATCAAAGTATTGAACAAAAGAAAGACACAGTTTAATATTGTCTAAACAAGTTTGGGATAATATAACCAACCATTTGAACATGAATTGAATGCATCTAATGTTTGTAGGATATAAAAATAGAATTAGATTTTTGTTTAAATATGTTTGGTGTACAAATTTAAATTCATGAAAGTGTTCATGTTTGATAATTAAAGATATCCTCGTTCCATATTTAAAATTTTAAAATCATGAGAGACCTTATGGTTAATAACAAAAAATATTCTATCCATTCTGCCGATAACATGCCCTATAGAGTGAAGATCTGTCATCTCTCTCCTCCGAACTAACTCTAACTAACAAAAAAAAAAAAAACACTGTTAAGAAAAGATGAAAATGTGATGTTATTGAGTTAAGCTCGAAATCTTAAGTTGTGGGGCCCTTTGAGCTTTCAGTACTTAATTAATATTTATGAATATTTTTATTGGAATATCACTATTCTTAGTCCTTAAGATGCAAAATTATTAATCACACTTTTATAATCAATTTTCTCAAACATATTATTATGAATTGATAAATTTGCTAATCCACTTAATCTTGTGACATAGTCAATCTTGGGTAGGATTTTATCAATTTTTATTTTAAAAAACTTACGCAGAAACAATTGTTACACGAATTGTTAAAAACATTATAATATGTGTAAAACTTAAAAATTTAAGCCCATACTCTAGTTTGTACATTATTCCATTTGCCAATACAAATAAAAAAGGACAAATTAAAGATATCACCTCTATCACTCTATGATTTACCCTTAAAACAAGGAGCTATCTGGTGCTTTATTTTGTGACACTTTTCTCTCTTGTGGTATACTCCACTAGACACTCATGTTAACTTTAACGGAATTTGACATTGTGACAAATAAACTTGCTATAGAAATTGATAAAAGACAACTATATTGTATTAACTTCAAACGACAAACACTTTTCCATTAAAAAAAAAAAAACTGACTAACTAACTAAAACTTCAAACAACGTGTATATATATGTACTACAAGTCTACAACTTTTTAATTTCAACTTCTTCAATTCATTTTGAAATGGCAGCAATGTGCGTAAATCTCTTTCTTTCTTTTTTTTCAACTCTAATTTGAGATGTTTATAAACTTTTTTAAGGTAAAATAATTATATGCTCTTCAAAATAAATTAGTGTAAAGTGGTCTTTTGTCAATTTTTATAATAAGTTTATTTGTCACATTATCAAATTCCCTTTAAGTTATGGAAATGTCTAATGGACTAAATCACAGGGAAGGTAAGTGTTACAAATAAAACACATTATAGTTTCTTGTTTTAAAGGTAAAGTATTTGTAATTTTCCTAATGAAAATTTAAGAGTTGGAAAAAAAAAAAAAAA